>JARFIW010001321.1:792500-851514 GCA_036346225.1 Platerodrilus igneus
GAGTGGCTCCGTGGAGCCGTTAAATAGGAATTTCTCGTACCCTCTAAAAAGAGCGACCTGTGAAGCAGGCCCGTTTGCAAGAAACGGCACGAGGGACCGGCAAAGGCATTTGTGTGCATCCCTGCACCCGGCGTTAATCGATATCGGTGATATAATCACCCGATACCCACACTTTATATACGGTACTTATATACACATCCACTCACACATTCACACACTCATACATATCTTTACTGTCAGTGCCCATGCGCTGACAGCGGCACCGCATGACCTCACGAAAGTTTCCCAGAGACGGGGTCCAGGTGTCTGTGAAAACCAGGCGGCTCCGTGGCGTAGTGGTATGTGTGTGACTACTACGCCCAAGGTCCCGGGTTCGAATCCCGACACGGTCCGCTTGAAAAATGTTAGGCGAGCATTTTTCACAAAAATACACCCTCGTTCGGATGCGAGGTAAAATGGAGGTCCCGTGTGTGAGTGTTGTCACGCACGTTAAAGATCCCTACCTTGCTTGGAACAGCAAGGATTCGGCAAAAATTCAAAATTTTTCAGGTAAAAAAAAACTCGCTTCCTGGCCAATGTAGTACCTCCGGGTGGAGCATTGGAAAATTACATGTAATGTCTGTGAAAACCTCCCGCGCAACCACACGGTGACTAACGGAAATGAAAAAGGCAGAGAAATAGGAACGGTAGAAAGAGGTAGGTGGTAATTTGGAATGCATAAGGGGCACTTCTAGGTAGAAAAAAGTAGAGGAAGGGCTCGCATTGAGCAAAAGAGACAGAAAAGATGAATAGCAAAGCACTACTCAACCAGCCAATGTAGTCCGTAGCCCGGAGTGAGGGAACATTACTCTTATGTGGCAGACGGGTGTTCCGGGACAAGAACAGGTCCACCGAAAGAAGGATAAGGCATAAACGGAGACAGCGGGATATGAAAAAGTAGAGTTTTTGGACAAGCGTCCGAGAGAAGGTAGAGGATTGTTCCTGTTGAAACACAGCGCGGTCTGAAGGACCACCTGCGATATTAATCCGACAAGATAAGGTATATACGTTAAAAATTCACTAGACTCTTAAGAGAACTAGTACGATCATTTTCCTAACGAGTGCATCCACTACGATAAGAAAATCAGACAAAAGTTGACACAACTTAAAAGTATCATTACAGATACATTCACACAAAAACAAAATGTTTTAAGGTAGTTTTTTTTAAAACGGTATCACCCTAAACACACAACGATGTCTAATTATAAGCAGTTAAATACAGGTGCACTGTTCCAATATGCTAAAACAACCGAGAATTTAATAAGATATAAATAAGAAGCCATAGCGCCTCACCACGAAGTTCAACAAAAAACAATGAAAAAAAAAGTTTATAAGTTATGTTGATTTAGTAGAAAAAGAAACAAATAATGATATAGTAAAATGTGGGCGACTGCAATAATTCAGAAGAAAAACACATGGAATAGGCAATCCTAGTTTTTTGCAACTGCGAACATGGACTATTTCTCACAATGGCATAGGCTGCGCGTGTCCTATGTGGGCCCACAGAAGAAAAACATCCACTCTAACATCAGCTAAAACCAATCATAAAAATTCAATGAGTTATTACAACCAAAGTTACGACAATTACCACACAAAATTAAATGACGTAAGAAAAATACTAAAAACCAAATAATATGCAGTAGGAAAAGTTCGAGGATTAATTAAATGAAACGAGAGAGTTATATTGGGGTGTGTAGAGGATAAAATGATATACAAGTAACGGTACGGTCAAGGAAAAGTCAACCAAAAAGAAAAAAATAGCTAATTTAAGGTAAGTAAAGTTAACCGTGTAAGAGGTATATACTGTACGCAAAAAGGGAATAAGTAATTAAAGTTAACTAATTGATAATGGGGGCTAAAAACATTAGATACATTATCAGAGAAGTAAAACGTGAAAAGCTTTTAGATGTACGTATGGTTGAACGATTTTAAAGATAATTTTAAGCCATTTAATGAGGTTTCAATCGATATGTAAAGAGATAAGAGTAATCGAGACCCGATTCACTAATAAAATTGTTGAAGAACAAAAAGATATTTTATAAAGCATATATTTACTGGGATGGGAAGCTCTCATTTGAGTTCCTCCCAAACCAATAAAGAAAAATTTCAACATCATTATTAAAAAAAAACGATTACAAATTCTAAAACGACAAACTTACCAACCAAATTCTCGTCTAGACTTATGATGCTTAACGACCGGTCCTTTTATGGGTCTTGTTCTAGACTTATAGACAGCTAGACGATCAAATCCGACAGTAAACTCCGCTTAATGGATCTTAAAGTTCTACGTTGAAATATCGATACCTAAAAAAATATGCAATCAAGACAAAATCATACTCGCTACACGAAAGAAACATTCCACGATACATATACCAAGAAGTAGTATTCCAAATTGTTGGAATATTCTTTCGATATTGCAGGAGTTATCACCAACTATCGTAAATGAGTTTAAATACTAAAGCGTTAACGGCAATTCCTTTATTTCAGTATTCAAAGGAGCAGATATAAAGAGATCCAGTTTATTACAACATTTTGGAAGGTAAAAGATATGGTTAGGTAATTTCGTTAACTATATATAAAGGCAAGAACCTCTATAAAAGGCATTCGTAAGGTATAATATTCAAATTTAATTACGGTACGTATATAAAGCACTAAAAAAACACGATTAGAACTATAAGAGGGCAAGATTAGTGTTTAATCAAAGAAATATATCATTGATTTAATCTTGATTTAATTTTCACATTTTGCTTAAAAACATTCAGGTCATGTAAAAGCTTTTTATTGGTGCTGAAGTTCGCGTATTTTCTTGGTAGATTACAGTTAAATTTGAGTATTTGCATTTTATAATCGTTGTTTTTATGACAAATCTTTGTTGTAAATGGTCAATGAAGTACTTCAATGATTATGGTAAAATAAACTCATATGTTATGAACTAATAATTTATTACATGTTTGCTTAAACTAAATTTTATAGAAATGATCCATTTATACATATTTATTTTGAATGTTAAACTTCACTAAAATTCTTTTATAAAAAAATTTAGGACAAGATAGTAATCATATATATTGCAGTCACATGTATATAATCAGATTTCTATATATAAATAGAATTCCTTTTGTTTCTTTTGAAAGACGTTTTATTATTCAACATTTAAATTAGGAAAAGAAAACTAGAGCAAATCCTGCTTAAGTAAAAGACAGAGTAATGAAAATGAATCCCTTTAGTATTTCACAGATGTTTAAAGTCACTTATTATATTTTTGGGCATATGCTTTTGAGGACACAAATGGTGTCCATGTGGTGTTTTGTTTGTTCACAGGTAAAGCTGAGACAACTGTTTGACATCTGGTGGTTGAGGTTTTGGTAAGTGTGTGCTAAAGAGTGAAATTCAAGTTTTATGGCTATGGTAGTGGTGTTAAGATAAGGTTTCCGCATTCCCTTATACAAACACAGTTAAATTTTGTTGGCACTTGTATTAAAAAATACGGTGGCGCCTATTAAAAATATTTTTGGTCGATTATCCACCCATGACCCATGCTCATGATCTACCCAGAGCTAACACTCTACTAGCCGTTTAACCCTTAAGAGTTTTCTTTGTCTAAAGCCGTTTTCCATCCGACATTACCCTGGGCTTGGAGTATAAAGAAGAAAATCTCGACCTAGTGATATCAGATTAAAATAGAGAGTTTTAGTATATAGCTGATAGTCACGAGGATAAAGGGTAATAAACTTACAAAAAGTTTTAAGTACCCCGATTTACATTACACTTGCGCTCGCAACGTGGGGCTGGAATTTCATTTAGAGGCTGGAATTTCATTTAGAGACTGGAATTTCATTTAGAGGCTCGAAGTTCATTTAGAGGCTCGAATTTCATTTAGAGGCTCGAATAATTTCACTTAGAGGCTGGAACGTTTGGTAGTTATTTCCATTACACTTATATTCACCGACTGAGGTTTGCTTTGATACTAGTAACGTCTTCTTTTAGTTTCATTTTTGTTAAAGTTTGTTACAGTTTATAGTGGGTTCTTTATATAGTTAAGACATTCGTTTGTTTGAGATTTCATCTTCAAAAATTTTATAATTGAGTTACGTTAGAGGTATTCAGATATTTAATGATGGCAGAAACTTATAGCATCGTACATTTACTTAAAAATGAGTTAGAATATGAATTGAACATTAGAGGCATTGAAAATTCAAGACCAGTTTCAGATAAAAGGAAAATTTTAGCAAGGTTGTTGGCCAAAGAAACAGATAAACCCGGTTGTTTGATAGATCCTTCAAGTTATAAAGTAGATTTCAAAGTAGAGAAAGAAGAGATTGAGTCTAGTATAGAGTCAGTTAAAAATGTTTTGTTAGAATTTATGGATGATCCCGCAGAGTCAATTTTTAAAAGGATAAGGTCAAGATTAGTGCATCTTACAGGTAGAATTCAACGGTTAAAGCTCCTAAAGAAAATTTTGAGGAAATTGTGTTATTTAAAATGAAAGTTTGGCTACTATTCTTGTTGTGGAAGCAGATCTGCATGAGAAATTAAATAAAGATTCGAGTTCAAATCATAAAGATATTAACATAAATCCTATTGTTGCATCTAATGTGCCCATTCCAATGGTTACATATGTCACACAGTCAGTCCCTATTGGATCTTGGTCGATAAAATATTCAGGAAACCCATCTCTCTTATATCAATTTTTAGAAAACATTAGTGACATTGCACAGTCTCGAAAGGTATCTGAGATGGAATTGTTTAATTCTGCAGTTGAATTGTTTACCGGTGATGCCTTGGTATGGTATCGTTGCGTTCGTAGTTCATTAACAGATTGGAGTTCATTGGTTAGAAGATTAAAGGAAGATTTCTTGCCAGCACATCCTGAAGACGATATTGGGGAAAAAATCAAAAATAGATTACAGAGGAACGGTGAATCAGTTGTATTGTTCGTTGCTAATATGGAAAGTTCATTTAACCGATTACCTATTATTCCTGCAGAACACACTAAAGTTAGAATAGTCAAGAAAAATTTATTGCCATATTTCATTCAGCATCTTGCTCTTACAGAGATAGAGAATATTAGTACGTTAGTAAAATTGTGTAAGAAGTTAGAAGAAGCTTCTTTAAGTAAACATAAGTCTGTTTCAGCTGCATCATATAGTCACAAGCAGCCTATTAATTATTTTAAGCCACAGTTTAGAAACAAAACCCCTAGTTCATTTCAGAATGCTTCAAGTCGTGTTTATACCCCTACATCTTCACATTCCCCAGTACAAGTTCTTAATTCTACTACCCCAATGACAGAAAAGAGTGGAGTAGGTAACTCATTTATTAAGCATAAATTGATATGTTGGAATTGTTCACGTTATGGACATACTTTCAGTGTCTGTAGATCTTTTAAGAGATTATTTTGTTATGGTTGTGGTCATAAAGGAGTGACTAGTATCACTTGTCCGTCGTGTCCAACTCAACGAGTAGAGGAACAGAAGTTGAGTAGCGAAATTCCTGTTTCTAGATAAAGTGTTAAAGTTGTTTGATATGAATATTACAAGTTTGTTTGATTTTGTATGTATTTCATCGATAATAGATTCATCTTTCAGTCTTATTAGTTATATTAGTTGTTCGATTAATGGTACACAAGTTTTTACTGTTGAAATATAGTTTGAAGATTGCTCTTGTGCATGAGCACGTTTTGGTTTAGTTTGATTGGTTTTGAGTAGCAATTTTTATGGTCGCGTTGCAACGTAGTATGTTGAGTTAAGTTAGATCTTAGCGAGACTTGTTGTGGTTCATCGTGTAGCGTTATGTTAGTCTAGACGAAACTCAGGAAGGGTTAATCGCTCAGCGTTATGTCAGTCTATGCGAGGGTCGTGGTGAGTTTGTCGCTTTAGCAGTTTTGGCATCGTCACTTGAGATTATTTGAAGTCAGTTATGATGTAATTCGTTTTGCTTATTTAGTTTGTCAGTCTAGATGAGACTCAGAGAAGAGTTTGTCATTCTAGCAATTTTGTTTATAAGTCTAGGTGAGGCTCATAGAGGAGCTTGTCATTCTAGCAAATTTACGCGTTGTGAAGCATTTTGGTTTGTATCAACAGTTTGATTATGGGTAGAGTTAGAGTGCACCGGAACATTTATTAATAGTTATCATGAAGTAAAGTAGAAAATAATTTGGTATTTAAATTTCTTCCCTTCAATTTATCCGTATCTACAAATTTAAGTCAAAGAAAATGTTTAGTATCGATGAAGATGTTAAAAAAAGTCTCTGATCCTTAAGTACTTCTAATTATAGTTGATGTCAGTAGTAATTCTTTTTGGTCCATGTTCTAAACTCTTAAGTAGGACAAGATTACAGTTAGTGAAATTTTTTTAATTTGTTTAAAGTAATTTTTGTTTTAGTAGTAATAGAGCTTGGTATGTTTGTTGATTTAGATGTTGCATGTGTTAAATGATAATTTTTGATGACGACAAGGATGTGTTAAATGATAATTTTTGATGACGACAAGGATGTGTTAAATGATAATTTTTGATGACGACAAGGATATGTTTATGGATTTTGAATGATGATATGTTTTTTTTTGAGGTGTTTGAGAGTGCAGCATATGCTGAGAGATGTTGCAGGTATATAGAGATGAATATGTATTCGGTGAAGAGGTACGTATTCAGTAATGAGGTACATGATGGAGAGTATAGAGAGTGTTTAGTAAAGTGTTGAGTATAGTTATATAGTTAGAGTGTGATAGAGTATTAAGCATTAAAGGAATGCTTGAGTTTTGGTTTAGTAGTTTGAGACTAGGACTGATGTGCTTATTTTTATTGAGAGTGTACATGAGCTAAGAGAGTTCATGAAGAGTTTTTTTTGTGAGTTGCTGGTGGATGTCTCCCAGTAGGCTCAAAGTATGATTTATTAGTGGTTTTGGAGTTCCTTGGTGATGAACCACTGATGTTGTAGAATTTTTGAAAGATATAGTTGAGTCTGTAACATAGTAGTCGTACAGATAGTGTTGTGAGGTGCTTACTCAAAGATCAAAGGTATCTTGTTGATGAATAAGTATTGTTAATACTTTGTCTGTTTCTCGAGTATTAGAGATTTGTTTCGTGAATGGACTTCGTAAATAACAGCTTTTGGTACTTATTAAATTCATCAATTAGTTTAAATGTAATTAGCATTTGGAAAGTTATGTACATAAATCTTTAAGACTGATATAGTAAATTAGAGAAGAGTGTTCGTTGTGCAGATTTTTGTTTAGTAGTAATTTTGTTATACATTCGATTTTGTTTATTACAGTTCTGATTTATAGTAAAATATTTTTCGCTTCAGGTAAGATTTTTTTATTTTGATATGGTTGTTGCGTTTGTAACTATAGATGACATGCATCCACTGAGTGTTAGATTCCCCTAAATATTCTTAACTGATTGACGTAAATACTGATTATGACTTCCCGAATTTGTCCCTTTATAGGCGTGTAGTACGCGCAGTTACTAATCACTCAATGCCATGCATTAATATTCCCCCATATCAATTAGTGAATGATTCTGATTTTTTTTGTTAAACTCATCGTTAGTTATAGTTAAAGTGTGTGTTGTTTTGTTGTGAGTTGTAAGAGAATTATACGGTTAATAGGAGTAATTCTGAAGTTTCAGTCGTAAAATTTTTTTTAGAAAAAATTCTTCCATACCTCGAATTTTTTCTCTTGGGAAGAGGCTGTGTAACGTATTTTTTTCCTAGTTACACCAAGCCTAATAAATTAATAATAAAACAGATAAATTTTAAAGCATTTAATTCGTAAATATTCAGCCAATAAAAATTAAAGTATAATGTTCATAATAACACATAGATTCTAGAAGATATATATTCTGAGGCTTGTTACCGAGCGCTGTCAAGTTAATAATCGGCACTTTTATTTCCAACGTCCATGAGTGAAGTCGCTTTTTGTAGACTAGAGATAAAAGTCAAGATAGCCCGACTAAAACACGAGGCGTCTAATAGAGTCAAGAAGAAGAACTTGAATTGAGAACATGGAACGATAATATACATAATTCAAGACATGCAATATCGTATGGACATATCTACAACAACAATTTTCAATGTTAAATTATAATAAATTTTCGTCGCAATAATTTAAAGCAAGCAGTTATGGTTTCCTTCTATTTAATAACGACGCAGTATAGCAGTAATTTATTCTACAAGGAATCTTGACACTATAAACTTACTGATGATTAATACGCTGGAAAAAATACAACAGCTGACGTCATGATTTTGCACCTGCAATTTATTTGGATACACGTGAGTGTATGAAACTTTCCATAACTTTGAAAGTATAGTAAATTATTATGAGATTTCCTACGTTGATTACTAGAGTAACAAAAATATAAAGTAGTTTTTTAAAGTTAGTAACACAACGAATAAATATCTAGTTTGTCAGTTATTTGTACACGCATTCAATGTGTTTTAAGATATTTAGAATGACAACTTATGTCAGATAAAAAATAGTATAGATTCTGTTTCCTAATCTAGACGCCAGATGCAGTCTTGATTTAATTTTCACATTTTGCTTAAAAACATTCAGGTCATGTAAAAGCTTTTTATTGGTGCTGAAGTTCGCGTATTTTCTTGGTAGATTACAGTTAAATTTGAGTATTTGCATTTTATAATCGTTGTTTTTTTATGACAAATCTTTGTTGTAAATGGTCAATGAAGTACTTCAATGATTATGGTAAAAATAAACTCATATGTTATGAACTAATAATTTATTACATGTTTGCTTAAACTAAATTTTATAGAAATGATCCATTTATACATATTTATTTTGAATGTTAAACTTCACTAAAATTCTTTTTATAAAAAAATTTATGACAAGATAGTAATCATATATATTGCAGTCACATGTATATAATCAGATTTCTATATATAAATAGAATTCCTTTTGTTTCTTTTGAAAGACGTTTTATTATTCAACATTTAAATTAGGAAAAAGAAAACTAGAGCAAATCCTCCTTAAGTAAAAAGACAGAGTAATGAAAATGAATCCCTTTAGTATTTCACAGATGTTTAAAGTCACTTATTATATTTTTGGGCATATGCTTTTGAGGACACAAATGGTGTCCATGTGGTGTTTTTGTTTGTTCACAGGTAAAGCTGGGACAACTGTTTGACATCTGGTGGTTGAGGTTTTGGTAAGTGTGTGCTAAAGAGTGAAATTCAAGTTTTATGGCTATGATAGTGGTGTTAAGATAAGGTTTCCGCATTTCCCTTATACAAACACAGTTAAATTTTGTTGGCACTTGTATTAAAAAATACGGTGGCGCCTATTAAAAATATTTTTGGTCGATTATCCACCCATGACCCATGCTCATGATCTACCCAGAGCTAACACTCTACTAGCCGTTTAACCCTTAAGAGTTTTCTTTGTCTAAAGCCGTTTTCCATCCGACATTACCCTGGGCTTGGAGTATAAAGAAGAAAATCTCGACCTAGTGATATCAGATTAAAATAGAGAGTTTTAGTATATAGCTGATAGTCACGAGGATAAAGGGTAATAAACTTACAAAAAGTTTTAATTACCCATTTTACATTACAAGATGTGTCGTCATTATTTACCAATATTCCATTAGTTTTGGTTATTAATATCATTACAGAAAAGTGGGACAATATTGAACCTCATTGTGATTTGTCGAAATCCATGTTCATTACAACTATTAATTTAATTTTCAATAACACATATTTTGTCTACAACAACACCTATTACCTACAACTTTTTGATACACCCATGGGATCTCCTTTATCACCTATTGTAGCCCAAATGGTGATGGATCTTCTACTTACCACTGTGATTCCAACACTTCCATTTGAGATGGTATTTTTAACAAAATATGTGAATGATATTGTTTGCTCGTTACCACCTTCCATGGTTGATACAACTTTAAATTTTTTAACAACTTTAACCCACATTTGAATTTTACAATAGAAACTGAAATTGAAAGAAAGATTGCTTTTTTGGATACTTTAGTCATCAGGAATGATGCAAACCAGTTAATCTTTGATTGTTACAAAAAGCCTACCATCTCGGGCAGATACATTAACTATTTTTCAAATCATTCTAATCTTCATAAAATGAATACTGTACTTAATCTAAAATCTCGTATAATGAGGCTATGTGATCCGTCTTTTGTTAACAAAAACATCAAGGATTTGGGAAATACTTTGTTAAATAATGGATATCCATCAACTTTTTTAAAAAAACTTTTATATAACAACACACCAACTACACCTAGGGATACAGAGACACAACTTCAATACAAGAAGTTACCTTATATTGAAAAGCTAACTCCTCTGCTTGCTAGGATATTAAAACATCCAAATCTAATAATAAGTAGTGATTATACTAAACCACTTAAAAATCTTTTTACTAGATTGAAAGACAAAACGGAGATTCCATTATGTAACAATGTTGTCTATAAAATTCAATGTAGTTGCCAGCTCAATTATTTTGGGCAGTCGAATCAGTGGATCCGCAATAGACTAACACAACACCGTAGTGACAGAAAATTGGGGAAAAACTCTTGCGCCTTAGCTAGACATGTGTATACTACCAAACATACACCCATGTATGATCAAGTGAAAATATTGGAAACCGAATCCAACTATAGAAAACGTTTATTTTTAGAATATTTCCATATTAAGAAAGAATCAAACTGTATGAATAACAAGCAGGCCTTAGAGAATTTAAGTACATTATATTCACGTCTTTATCAGTTTTAGAAGTTATAGTGTTAAAATTATATTGATGTGTTACACCTAATTTGTAATTTATATACTCTCGTTTGTAAAAGTGTACTTGATGCAATTGTTGGAACGCACTTATTTGTTGTCTTAATATATGATCATTTGCGCATGAACCAAAAACAATACATTACTTGCATAATTAATTTCCGCATTCTTTCTGGTCATCGATCTAGATCTAACAACATGTAAGTTATTTAGACAGTCTTTGCAGACTTTACAATGTAACTCAGAAGATATTTTAATCATTCTATGTTATAGTGAGTTTTAACCATTGTTTTTAATTGATTGACTAACATTGAAACATTTTTCAGGCTTATGATTAAGGCACAAAATGGTTGCCGAAACGTCAAGTAATATAACAATTTTATCATAGTAATTATTTATTTTTGACCTACAATATCCTCATAACTTAAATTATATCTTTTCCAACTATATTATATATATATATATATATATATATATATATATATATATATATATATAATTATTTAGGTGTTAAGCTGTGATAATGTGAATAAATTTCACGAAACATCGCATATCCAAGTGTTTAATTTTTAATTATTATACTTCAGTCCTCACTAACCGCAATTAGTTTATATATATATATATATATATATATATATATATATATTGCTGTGAAACCTCTTGAATTACCTGGTCTGTTGATTTTCTTCTGTTAATCGCCTCGGCTGCTCCTCTAGATAGCTATCATCCTCAATTATAAAAAAAAACAAATACATTCCTACCACAAACATCAACGTTACCTCTATTTACATCAATATTCACAATACATTAAAATTTCAAAATTAAAATTCAGCATAAATTTCAGTATCAAAAATTTTCAAGATTAAAATTTTTTTTTTTATCATTTTAACGTGCATCAAGAATTAATGTCCTTGTAGGATGCCTACTAATTACTATAACAATATAAGCAGACCGGAGTCTGAGTATAAAGGGAGCATCTACCACCCCTTTACGTTAATTAACCAGGTTCGTCTAATTGAGCTCAAAGACATACCCAAAGTTTCATCATAATTCAGAACATCAATACTAAATACCCCTTTCTACTTAAACAAGCAAATTTCATCTTAAAATTAAAATTTTATGGTTAGTACAATTTCACTAATGTCCATTTAAAGTAAATCAATTATAAAGTTATTCAACCCACACAAAATGTCAAACAAAATAGTATAATTTACCTGAAGGTTACTGTCCTCGTAGCTTCAATGTACATCGTCCCTTTAGTTAATCACACCATTCCAACCGGATTATATTTACGGCTTCTAATTCTCAACGCTTTTAAAATTTTCTCCATCACCATTTATTTAAAGTTGTTTCTGGGCTTTTCCGGAACTCATCTGTGTATATCTGACCCTTGTTTCGTGGATCCAGACACGTATTTGAACCATTTAATTATTAACACCCCGAAAAATAGCAGAGAAATTCATGCGTCTTTCACCAATATACGCCAAAACTGCCTACTTTTGTGTATACATTTGTCGTTGTAAATTTTGCTAATTGGTACTGTGATACTAAATTTTATTACCTTGTATCTAAGTGCACTGAAGTACATTCATGTTAGCACGTAAATAACAAACTATTTTGAATCACTAAAATATACGAGCAAAATTTTAAATTATTTTATCAAACTAAAATGCACTGTTTAACATCTTGAATCAAGTCGCGGATGTAAGAGCTTTTAACGCATCGAATAGTCAAAAGTCTAAGAGGCCGAAATTCATATTACCACCGGTATATATAGCGAATAGCCGGCACGTCGCTTTTGTCCTCAAAACAGACAATTCTTAAGAATTTCTCATTCTATGTTCCCAGTCCGTCGCTCGCGCGTCGGTTTTACGAATTTTCACTCGCCCCATTTAAAACTCAGAAATTCTCACACGGCACGCAAACATGTCCGAGAAAAACTAATTAATTTTGTACAGAAATTGTTGTTTCTACCTCTGATATTTGCATCCTATTTTCAACCAATTGTGACCCTCGTGACGTTGCTTAAATCACGCCTTTTACTATATGTGTCTTTGCTTGACGCATTTTCTCTTTCCTTTTCTAACCTGTTCGTATTGGTGCAAATTGATATTCTTTATTATCGATTATATTTTAGTCCATGTGGACTATCTGGGTTTAATAACCCCGTATCGCACCTTCTCGTGAATATTAAGCCCCGGTTTCTCCAAGATTCTTTGTAAACATTAATTATCTGCAAAATTTTCGCCGAATGAGCTTTTTAAATAAACCCTGTTTTGTATTTCGTGCTAAAGCATCTGACCGTTTCCAATATCCTTAGAATCGACATGTTTATCTAAACAAATTAAACTGAAATTGCCTTTTAAAATACGCAGGTGTGTTCAAACATCCTACTTCTAACTAACACTTCTAGGATTTGCATTTTATTGGGTTTTTACAAGTTTCTGTAGATATTATCTGTACGTTTTGTTCAATACCGGTTACTTGAAATAGAGTTAATTAAGATAAATTTTGTACGTAATTTCCATTTGTTTAGGAATAATTACATTACACGCAGAGCTTTTTAATACTGCTTCTTTTGATATAAAGCGTCTTGTACATGGTTTAAATTTCTTATTTTTTTACTGAGACGACCGAATTTATTTATGCTTCATGGTTTTAATAAAGCGTATTATTTAATAAAATTCCTTATACACGGTGATTAAAATTATTTGATTTGATTATTTAATTTTCTACCCTGGTCTAAATATGAGTATTTTCCCCCTATTTGAATACAAATAATCCCACTTATTTGAATGCAAATATTAAGCATTTAGCCCAAAAAAAATTACAAAAAAAAATTGCCTATCACTCTCTACCCTTATCTATCTAACTTACCTACTTTGTCTCCAATCCAAAAAATATTTACACCTATCCTATATCCCTATCCTATTCCTAACTCTCACCTAATTCTATAAACTGAAATTATCCCTAACTTCATCCTACTCATCCATCTAATCCTATATACATCCTATATACCTATCCTATTCCTAACTTTTAACTAATCTTCACTATACTTTACTTAACCCTACCTAATCCTATATGCCTATCCTACTCTTACTCTATTCCTAACTCTCCACTAATCTTCTATGAAATATCTACACTTAACCTATCTTATTTTCTTCCTACATTTACTCTTTATTCTCATCCTAAACCTATTCCTAATTATCTCCCATATTTATCCTATATACCGCTTTATTTTCTATAACTATACTAAAATTCACCTATCTCTATTCTTTGTTCATCAAGTTATTTAAATCTAACTCTCTTCTTCACCCTCCAAGTCTTTCTTCTCACCAACCTAATACTCTTCATCCCTATCTCTCCCCCTTCTATATCTATACTTAACATCTCTATTATCTCACATACAATAAACTTATCATCCCTCTTATCCTGACTCTTAAATATTACTTCTTCTTCAGTCCCTACACTTGTCTGTTTCTCATTTATTATTGTTTCCCTTTCTGCCGACAAACCAAACGATACTACTTTACAATTATCGATTTTTCTCTCTACGGAAAATCCTACGTACCTTCTAGAATTCTTATGTAATGGAATCCGCCAGAATGAATTCCTTAAATCTACTTTATTAAAACAAACTTGCCACTTAACCTCGTCAAAAATATTTCTGCCTTCACCTGCTCCCGATATGCTGCTTCTACCCCACTACTTCTGCATGTTTTATATTAAAGCTTGAACCTCTACTCTCCTATCCTCTGGACATATTATCGTGTTGATCTGTTTAACTTCATCATCCTCTAACTCTGCTACATTAATACTAAACCCCGTGTCATCCTCTGTGACTTCATAACTGCCCTTCCATGGCACTACCCTATCATTAATCCTTATTACCTTCCTTTCCATATCTATCAAAACCCCTAACTTCATCATACAGTCAACACCTAAAATGCTCTGAAACTTTAGTCCAGGCACAATTACAAACTCCTGTTCACAGCTTAAACCTCCTATATCTATCCTAAGCACCACAACACTATTTACTACAGCAAACTTCTTTTTATTTGGAGCTACTAAATGACTACGCTTTATAGGCATAATTCTATCACAAACCTTATCCCTAATTTTGCTGACGAATTCCTCCGATATTAAACTCGCCTCTGCCCCTGTATCAAGTAATACTTCTACATTATTCTCAAAAATTTCTAAATTAATAATTGGCAAACATAATTTTTCCTCAGTTTCTGGCTCTACTTCCTCCTCAATTTTGAAAAATTCACGTGGATGTTCATATACATTTACACTGAAATCTAGTGGTCTGTCGCGTTCTAAAAATCCTGTCCAGGTCTGTTTTCCTACTCGGTCCTGGTCTAGCCGTCACCTCAGCGTACGTCCTAGGCGTTTCCACTCGTTCCGTGTCTGTATTAGCAGTCCCGCTCATGTCTGGTGAACTATTCATTCTGGTAGGTCCCGGTCTCTGTGCAAGTCCCCTTCCTAAACTATTACTCCTAACGTATGGTCGTCTCTGTTCCCAATTCTGTCGCTGGTATCCGTAATTATTCCCCCTTCTAGCATAGTTGTCCCGTCTATTGTCAAACCTAACTGTGTTGATCTGTCTTTCCCTGTTTTCCCGAGGTCGTCCACTACTTACGTCGTCGTACCTCTGCAGGTATTCCAAAAACATTTCGCTGTCCACTATGTTCTGTAGTGCTACGTGGTGTCTTATGTCTACCTCGAAGTGTCGTGATAAATACTTAATAATTTGTCGGTCCGTCAGTGGTGGGTTCAGTTGCTTTGCTATGCTATACTTGCGTATAGCATATTGCTCCTACTTCCTGAAAATTCTCCCTTAAATTTCCTGTGATTAAGTCGTCTCGTACCTGATCTTGTCTGTGGTCACTCCAGTAGTGCTTTAGAAATTTGTTTTCAAAGTCCTGATACGTGTCTATGTCCTGTCCTACTAAATTGTACCACTCTTCCGCATTGTCTTTTAATAAAGCCTTTATCGTATTCAGTTTAGTTTGTTCGTCAAATAAATTTCCCACTAGATTTCTTACACTATTAATAAAAATTTGTGGATTTACCCTGTTATCGCCATAAAACTTCATGTGTTGGTCCAATGATACTCCACCTGTAGAAAATCTGGGACCTTCCCCCGTTAAATTTGACATGTTGTATTTAATACTACTAACTTCGCGTTCTACCCTGCCTAACTGATCCCTACATGAGTCCGTCACTTCAGTCATTTTTACATTAATCTCTTCTTCACAGAACATGCGTACTTCGGACCTTAAATGTCCCATTTCCTGTCGAAGACCTGTAATATCACGTTTATTTTTTTCAACCCCATTTTCAACTTCCCCCATCTTTACGGTAAGACTATTTTTAAATTCTGAAACTTCTTGATTCGTCTTATCTATTTTCTGACTAATTTGCTCAAACTTACGATTCGATTCCTCACTCATTTCTCTAATCTCTTCTAACTTCCTGTTCGATTCTTCCCTAGCTCTATTAGATTCATCGTTCATCCTCTCTAGCATTCTCATTATCATCTCGTTTCCTTGATCCCCTGATTCCGTCCTCGACTGATCTCTACTGCCTCCAGCTTCTTCCATTTTCGAATTTTTCCCACACAATGCACTATCGTCACTTCCAATTTCCACTCCTTGACTCCTTAACCACTCCTTTCTCTGCATACGTTCTAATCACTCACACACCTCTAAAATACTCTTAAATTTATACACACAGAAACTCTCTCTCAGATCGCCAGTTTCCTGGAATAAAATCAAAAATTTTATTTGGAACTCGAGCCTCACTTTTGGGTCGCCAAGAATGCTGTGTTTCCTCTCATATCTGCAGGTACTGGCCCTTTCAAAAAAACATTCGAACCCCACAGTTTGGGCGTCAAGAATGCTGTGAAACCTCTTGAATTACCTGGTCTGTTGATTTTCTTCTGTTAATCGCCTCGGCTGCTCCTCTAGATAGCTTTCATCCTCAATTATAAAAAAAAACAAATACATTCCTACCACAAACATCAACGTTACCTCTATTTACATCAATATTCACAATACATTAAAATTTCAAAATTAAAATTCAGCATAAATTTCAGTATCAAAAATTTTCAAGATTAAAAATTTTTTTTTTTATCATTTTAACGTGCATCCAGAATTAAAGTCCTTGTAGGATGCCTACTAATTACTAATACAATATAAGCAGACCGGAGTCTGAGTATAAAGGGAGCATCTACCACCCCTTTACGTTAATTAACCAGGTTCGTCTAATTGAGCTCAAAGACATACCCAAAGTTTCATCATAATTCAGAACATCAATACTAAATACCCCTTTCTACTTAAACAAGCAAATTTCATCTTAAAATTAAAATTTTATGGTTAGTACAATTTCACTAATGTCCATTTAAAGTAAATCAATTATAAAGTTATTCAACACACACAAAATGTCAAACAAAATAGTATAATTTACCTGAAGGTTACTGTCCTCGTAGCTTCAATGTACATCGTCCCTTTAGTTAATCACACCATTCCAACCGGATTATATTTACGGCTTCTAATTCTCAACGCTTTTAAAATTTTCTCCATCACCATTTATTTAAAGTTGTTTCTGGGCTTTTCCGGAACTCATCTGTGTATATCTGACCCTTGTTTCGTGGATCCAGACACGTATTTGAACCATTTAATTATTAACACCCCGAAAAATAGCAGAGAAATTCATGCGTCTTTCACCAATATACGCCAAAACTGCCTACTTTTGTGTATACATTTGTCGTTGTAAATTTTGCTAATTGGTATAGTGATACTAAATTTTATTACCTTGTATCTAAGTGCACTGAAGTACATTCATGTTAGCACGTAAATAACAAACTATTTTGAATCACTAAAATATACGAGCAAAATTTTAAATTATTTTATCAAACTAAAATGCACTGTTTAACATCTTGAATCAAGTCGCGGATGTAAGAGCTTTTAACGCATCGAATAGTCAAAAGTCTAAGAGGCCGAAATTCATATTACCACCGGTATATATAGCGAATAGCCGGCACGTCGCTTTTGTCCTCAAAACAGACAATTCTTAAGAATTTCTCATGCTATGTTCCCATTCCGTAGCCTGTGCGTCGGTTTTTACGAATTTTGTACTCGCCCCATTTAAAAATCAGAAATTCTCACACGGCACGCAAACATGTCCGAGAAAAACTAATTAATTTTGTACAGAAATTGTTGTTTCTACCTCTGATATTTGCATCCTATTTTCAACCAATTGTGACCCTCGTGACGTTGCTTAAATCACGCCTTTTACTATATGTGTCTTTGCTTGACGCATTTTCTCTTTCCTTTTCTAACCTGTTCGTATTGGTGAAAATTGATATTCTTTATTATCGATTATATTTTAGTTCATGTGGACTATCTGGGTTTAATAACCCCGTATCGCACCTTCTCGTGAATATTAAGCCCCGGTTTCTCCAAGATTCTTTGTAAACATTAATTATCTGCAAAATTTTCGCCGAATGAGCTTTTAAATAAACCCTGTTTTGTATTTCGTGCTAAAGCATCTGACCGTTTCCAATATCCTTAGAATCGACATGTTTATCTAAACAAATTAAACTGAAATTGCCTTTTAAAATACGCAGGTGTGTTCAAACATCCTACTTCTAACTAACACTTCTAGGATTTGCATTTTATTGGGTTTTTACAAGTTTCTGTAGATATTATCTGTACGTTTTGTTCAATACCGGTTACTTGAAATAGAGTTAATTAAGATAAATTTTGCACGTAATTTCCATTTGTTTAGGAATAATTACATTACACGCAGAGCTTTTTAATACTGCTTCTTTTGATATAAAGCGTCTTGTACATGGTTTAAATTTCTTATTTTTTTACTGAGACGACCGAATTTATTTATGCTTCATGGTTTTAATAAAGCGTATTATTTAATAAAATTCCTTATACACGGTGATTAAAATTATTTGATGTGATTATTTAATTTTCTACCCTGGTCTAAATATGAGTTATATATATATATATATATATATATATATATACCTGTTTTGACATGTCAAAACAGGTTTTTTACTAAAAACACATTAACTTATGATTAAGGAAACAAATTTTCCGAAACGTTAGTTGAATAAATGTTTTAAACTAAACCACTACCTTATTTCAAACGAAATTTATCCCAATATTAAAAAAAGACAATTAGTTCATAACAAATACGTTCGTTATTGAAAAGAAGATTAACTATATATATATATATATATATATATATATATATATATATATATATATATCAACATCTGAAATAACCTACACATTTTCACAGTTTGCATTGTTGTTTTTATTATTTTAACTATCTGCTGCATCCAATATTTCTTGCTCGATTACATCTGTGAAATACATGCTGTGCGGTATTGATTACGGCACATTATTAGCAACATTACAAAAGTATTACAAAAGGCAGTAGAGATGCCATTTTCATTACCTTTTGGTTGTAAATATTTTATTTGGGTTACTGCAATTTTATTATTTATTTTTTTCGTAATTTGATATACGGTTTGCCACATCGGTTTAGTACTATTTAAGGGTTTTTCTTGAAAGTATTGCCTTTTCTCATTACAGATATTTTGGCGGTGACGCTTTTTTGCGATATGTATAATGCCATTAATCTGTCGTTCTAAACCATTTTGAGAATCTGATAAAATCCTCTTAGATACTCTGATTACTGAATAGTAGTTTGATTTAGTCATTCCTTATTACAAATCCTGTAATTTGAGTAGATATGTTTTTTGGGACTGACTACTTCTATACACTAATAGAAGGCCTCCCAAAATTTGTCAAAGGCATTATTAATATCTGTAGCATCATATACATCTTACCGCCCGTTTCAGGTGTTAACTATACAAAGTTGTTTATGTGTTTATCTGCAAACTGTCTTCCCGGTCAGAGAATTTTTTGTGATTTGTGTTTTCTTTTTGCCACTAGTATTGGGCACACTTGAGCAGGATGATCCGTATATCCTGGACCTACCATATCTATTTTCGAGTCCATAGAATTTGTTATCCATTCTGAGTGGACCTGCACCTTGAAGAAATTCTAGGATACTAGAACGTGTAGAATGGCTTGAGAGTTCCAGTGATCTAACGAAAGTAGTATGGTCTTTAGTGAGGAACCAGACTAATACAGGTCCCCGAAAGAGGCAGAAGCTCTTTCGGTACTTAGAGTGACAGGGACCATTGGGATCGGTACGGCATTCTAAGACACACTATTGCAATGTGGAAACCACCACCTTGCCTCCCAAGTACACAGCGTAATAAAATTGTTATTTAAGATGATGCCATCCTCTGGGGCAAAAAATACCAGAGGTAAAATAGTCCTCCATTAGGATAGCCGTGAAGAGACTGCTTCGGAGGATGTAATCGAAGAGTTTAGAAAAAGAGTCAGAAACATTCTGCGAGTCGGAGCGTGGAATGTCAGAAGTACGAAGCAGGTAAATAAGCTGGAGAACCTCAAAATTGAAATGGATAGGTTAGCATTAGACACAGTAAGGATCAGCAAAGTTTGGTGGCCACAGGCAGGGGATTTTTCGATCAGAGACTTTAGGGTAATTCAGACAGGATCAGAGGAAGGAAATTCGGGCGTGGGGATAGTTTGAGAAAAAAAGATAAGCTAATGTGTGGGCAACTACTTGCAAAAAAACTCATGGTTAAACCGGTAAATACAGTAGTAATTCAAGTATACATGCCCACCTCTAACTACAGTGAGGACGAGGTAGAAGTGATCTACAAAGATATCGAAGACATGCTAAAATACGTAAAAGGACAATTTAACCATCACAAGCACATTATTTCAACATTATGCTAGAAAACGATACACGTGGAAGAATCCAGGAGAAATAAGAAGATATCAAATAGATTACATTCTTATCAGACAAGGGTTTAGGAATCAAGTAAAGGACTGTAGAAACTATCCAGAAGTAGATATAGATACTGACCACAACATCGTAATTATGAGAGCCGCTCTTAAATTTAAAAAGTTGAGAAAAAGGAACGGAACACATATGCTGTGAAAGTTCCCACAGTGATGGTTCGGTTGAATATTGAGTTTGACCTCAACTGATTTCTGAAAATTAGAATTTTCATGCTCTGCCTTTATCACGATCTTTACGATATACGGAAAGGAGAATATTGTATAAAAAATAGCAGAAGCATACAAATCTATTGTATCATATGCTTGGATCTACAGTTTGCAACGACAAATTTGTGTTACTTCATGAACTTTTCCTGTATCTGTTTTTATTCTTTTTTAATATTTTTCGCCGTATACTCAAATTAACAAATCCTAAGATTCTTATATTGTACAAAAGACAATTTTGTGTTAACCTTTAAATTTAGAACTTAGGAGACTTCTTGCCGTGCATGAAAACACGTCAGATATTCAGTAAACATTTATTTCAAACAGAACATATTTTTCTAAGAAAGAATGCTTCACTGTTAAGCCATTGGTGTCCGGAATTGAATTCAGAACCCTGAGATTATTAGTCAACGCCCGAAACATCTAAGATACAGAGCCGTCTATTACTTGTATACGATTTAAGAACGCCAAGGTTTAACCTATTATTATTTTTACAAATGCTAATTTCTTTGTAACCAAGACATGTATTGAGTTTCATCAGTACTAATTAACTATGTTTTCCAAATGCATTATTTTTACTATAATAAAGTTAACTTTTGATTTTACAAAATTAGCTTGTTACGGATGATATATTACTGTTACGGGTGAAACAGGCGGTAAAATAATCTAAATTTTGATTTGTCTTGAAGGGGCGCGGTCCCATATCAATAAAAGGATGCGTCCGCTAACTGCAGTGGTGCAAGAGTGAATTCCTATAAATAAATAGGAAAAATAGAAAGAATAAATAAAAAATTACAAAAAACAAGAACTAACATTCTACTTTACATTAACACTTACCCTAAAAGGTCTTATCTTTGTCAAAATCGAGGGTAGCCAAATAGTCTGTCACCATTGGCGTTGAAATATTCTTTTTCTATGTGTAAAACTTATTCCGCATAAACTCCCTCACTTTGATTATTTTACAGTAGATCATTATCTAGTTTTTCTGTCAAAATAAAGTACCCTTTCCAGATATGACTAGCGCTGTGGTAGCTGGATATCCCTCACAAATCTTGATTATCTATGTTCTAAATAAGTTAAATTAAAAATCACCTAAATTAACCACTTTTAACATAACACCAATTTCATTACACATGTACATAAAAATATACTATTCTAAAAAGTGGTTTGCGTCAAACTTCAACCTTAAGTAACAAAATGCATTTAGGAACTCATGTACTACTACTAGTATATAGTAACATATATAAAGGAAAGTCTTCAAAATTTGACTGAATATTGTTACCCCATGTACGTTTGTTGTGGTTTGTTTAGCATTCTTCTTAATCTTCTTTGGGAATTAAACCACTCGTAGTTTTTAAAATCATCTTTATTTACGTTTCGATCCATGACGAAGATCGTTGTCAAAATAATAAAAACCTAAGAAGAATTGTTTCTCCATATTCTAAACAAAGAACGTTGCCGATTTCGATTTTACAGATTGCTTGTGTATAGGTCTACATTTTGAGAATGTGCTAGCATCCGTTCAGAGAACTGACTATTCTAGTCTCTCGTATCAGGTAGACATTACTTTGTTGTCTATGAATATTTTCTTGTCGTATGCTTTACTGGAAATTTTAATTATTATGAAAGAAAGGCCGACATTCAAATAATTAAATATAATTGAGCTGGTCTTTTGTAATCGTGAGTTTTTAATATTTTTTCATATACAGAGTGGTTTCGATTTATTCATAAATAATCTTCAGTGCGGGGCCAAATTATTAAGTTACTCAATAAGTTTAATAAAATAAATCAGCTCAATTAACATACGCTGCAATACTCCTTTAAATTAATTAAATATAGCACGGACAATTTCTATTTCAAATTTCTTGAAAATTGGAAAGAAGTGAATATTACTTATCGAAAAAAATCGAAATTCACAAATCGGTTTAAATCAAATCATCTTCGTTTTCGATTTACTTCCAATATCACACACCTACCTATATGTGTGTAACTGTACCTGGCTGATATATTAAGAAGAGCGTTAATTATAATTTTGCCTAAGAGGTAACTAAAGAAATCATTAAATGGAAACTTTTACTAAATCGATAAATTTTATATTTCGTTACATAAATTTCGGGCCGGCCCGAAATAGCCCGAAAAGCTTGAGGAGTCTGGCCCGGCCCGAACCGGGCCCGACACGTACTTGGCCCGGCTTGGGCCCGAAAAAAATTTTGTCGGCCCGGCCCGAAGCCCGGCTTGATATTCGGGCCGGGCTTCGGGCCGGGCCGGGCCAAAGCCCGGGCCCGTAGCCATCCCTAATTGGCAACGTCGCCACGATGTGACGTAACTGATATTGATGACACAGGTTTATTTAGAAATTGCAAGGGCATATCAGATGATTAGAAACTCAAATACCTTTCAATTTTTACGTAACCGTGGGTAAGTGTTCTAGATTTTATACTGCTTTTTTGTGGGTTAATGGATTTCATTATTTTACTTCAAAGTAGTAAATAATTAAAAGTATCGTTTTTATAACTAGTTGTTTAACTTTCATAGATCTAGAGGCCAGTTATCTAGTAGAATTGCAATTTATAGAATGCATATTTTTTACTGCTTTAAAACGGGATATCCTTTTATTTCAGCAGCTGGTTTATTACTATAGTTCAAGAATAGGGCGTTATTTATTTATTAAAAAGTACGAGAATCCAAGGTGATCCTTGCAGTTCCAACCCAGGTACGATTTATATATTAATGTTCTCTATTAGTTTTCGCAGATTTCGAAATTTGATACCTCTTTTATCTATCAAATAAACGGCATAAGTAGCAAATTTTTTAAATATTATTATTTCATATGTAAAACAACTTTAAATAACGGGAAATATACAGTTTTTATGGTACTGAATATTATCAATTTAAGACTCATTAAACCTACTTTTCTTTTATATATATATATATATATATATATATAAAGTAAGATGTATCTGTAAATAATCTCTTATGAAAATAATAAGAGCTATTGACAAATACAAATCGGGCTAGTAGTTATATAGCCATTAACAAAACATTAGCTTTAGTACTTCACAGGGGAGGAAACATCCACTGACCGACGGTTTCGGCTTGTTAAGCCTCATCAGAGTGAAATAGTTTCCAAGAACCCTATGAAGTAATCAAAGCTATTATAATGATATAATTTCGAAACAATGTACTGTACTATGGCAAAAGCAAAATAAAACCGCCATCAGGTGATAAAACACTAACACCACTAAGTGTGGAAGTACAGAATTGAATCGAAACTACGTAATAAATTCTATAGATGGCTATAAAAGTACGTCTGGCCTTAGCAGTGTTAGTGTTTTATTACTTGAGGGCGGTTTTGTTTACTTTTGCCATAGTACAGAAATTGTTTCGAAATTATATCATTATAATAGCTTCGATTACTTCATAGGGTTCTTGGAAACTATTTCACTCTGATGAGGCTTAACAAGCCGAAACCGTCGGTCAGTGAATGTTTCCTCCCCTGTGAAGTAATAAAGCTAATGTTTTGTTACTGGCTATATAACTACTAGCCCAATTTGTATTTGTCAATAGCTTTTATTATTTTCATAAGAGTTTGTTTACAGATACATCTTACTTTATATACTAATTCTTATTGCGGACTGCAAATAACTTGTCTTTTATATATATATATATATATATATATATATATATATATATATATATATATATGTTTAATATAAAGATGAAATTAATTTATTGGGATATTTTTGGTCATAAATAAAACAACTGTCAAATAATCTTTCGTTTTTAACTTGACGTTTCGATCATTATTCAGATCTTAATCATAAGCTAAAAGTTAGGTAATTAGAAACTAAATAATACATATATCAAAACTTACATAAAACTTGATTATTCTTAAATTTAAGGCTAGTATAAACTAATTTTGAATGACATAAGCAAAACTTGAGTGACAGAATTAAAATTGTTTTTGTATGCAATTTTGATGTTACAAAACCAAGTTAAGTTAAATAATTTTGGATATAAATACGATAAAAATGAAAAGAATGTATAAATATTGTTAATTAAATAACAGCACTACAATTAATGTTTATATAAATCGGAGTAAACAACACTTAAGTTATTTAGGTCCTGTTTGTTGTTGATGCACTTTTTTTCTTTTTGTATATGAAATGATTCGAGTAATAAGCGTTTCTTGTAATTTTGTTCTATTTCTAAAATTTTGGTGTCTTTGAGTGAAGGTGTGTGTTTGGTAGAATGTATATGTGTTGAGAAGGCACAATTGTTTTTTCCCAATTTTGCATCACTGCGGTGTTGAGTTAATCTGTACTTTAACCACTGACCAGTTTGACCAATGTAGGAGTGGTTGCAAATACATTGAATTTTATATACAATATCATTTAGTGATAGTTAGGACCAATAGCATAGCGCACTTCATATAAAATACATGAGGGCTCAGAAAACGAGACAGTTTTCTGGAAAGTAAATGACAACGCCTTGTATATAAACCATAATCATTATTAATCTAGTTAAAGAAAAATATTTTGAAGATTTATTTGAATAAACAAATTCGCAAGTCGTAAAACAACATAATTGCAAGCTGAAACGCGACACGCATGGATAACGCATCATTATTAAGTCAAGGATACCAATTAAAACAAGCAGGTTTAAAAATGCGTAAAATAGCAATCGCATTTAATTTAATACATAAATTGCATTAAGTCTACGTGAGTAGAAAACTAAAATCGACATCTGATTTATTGGAAACGAGCAAGGCATGGTAATTAAGATTAAAGTTCACCAAATTTATTTGAACAAACAATGGTTTACTTATCTAGAAGTATGAAAATCCAAGGGAATCAATGCTATTAACTCGAAATGGTACTTGACAAAAGCAACGCATTGATGTTAACATACAGTATAATACGATGGAATATCCGAAAACCTGGTATGAAAGTTTTATACACAACAACAAACTTTGCGTTTGTCAGATAGACGGTGCGTTTAAATATGACCGTGTCTGTTACCAAACCATTTCGCCATGAAGTTAGGCTTAGTTCACGTCTTTTAAAACAAAGATATTTATGTAAAGTGATTAATTATGAAGTGTGAAATAATACCATTGTAAGTATGGATAATTAATGAGTTTGTCGTTTTATCCTCAAAAGGCGTAAGTAACTAAAAGTTGTTTCAATTTAAATTCTAACATTAATCTTAATAAAAAAGGACTCTAAATAATTACTGAGGAACAAGTCTAAATAAATACTGGAAGACAATTCTAAATAATTACTGGGTTAAACGAAGAAATGCAACAAGCATTTACTTCAACTATAAATTGTCAAGGAATTTAATGGAGGACATTAGTGTGATTTAAGGCTATGCTATGAGGGATGCAGACAATATCGAAAACAGTTGGACCAGGCACAGATTTGAGCTGAAAACAACAGGTTAGCCAATCTGAATGTTTTATTATTTTAATTGTGAATATTTCGTTGTACATTGCTAAACTAAATAATTTAAAAATTACATTTCATTGAATATTTTTAATTTAAATACTTTAAAAATTGCTTACATGATAATTTATGTGAGAGGTCGGCATGGTTTGTTTTTTTTTGAGTACACGTTGAAAATTACCTAAATATTTAAAGAAGTTGAATGAACGTTTATCAGGCTTCAGTTAATAATAATAATAATAATAATAATAGTGATTTTGCTGGCTTTTGATCATCTTTCGGAATGATAATTATTAATTTAGAGAATCTTTAAACTTTTCATACGTTGTAAATATTTTTGAAAACATTATAATAAATTGTGCTTAATGGTGTTTTGGTTTAAAAACTAGAACAGCAAGTAGAGGTAAAAGGTAGATTTAAACCCTTTGTTTGTCGTATTGTCGCAAGCTCTGTGCGTAATTTAAAAACTGAGCTAGCCGACGCAATTAAAATTATACATTAAAAATCAAAAATTGACAGATTAAAAATTTTTACCTTTTTAATTCACAAAAAGGGCGCATAGGGGTATTGTCACAGTATCACAACAATATATATATATATATATATATATATATATATATATATATATATATATATATAGTGCTGAAGAAAAACGAAATTACAACAAATTAAATTTAATAAATTACTTACTATTTATGGATCTACACAAAACTATTAGGCCACATTCTTGTACCTAAACTTCACTATTATAAAATGGCAATTCTCAGGTCACCTTTCCCTCCCATAAAGAATATTATCTTGATTCGAGGACGGGGGAACGTTAACTGACTTAAAACGATCGCGCAGTCTATCTGTCTAATTTCCATGCGCCGGCGAGTTCTAGAGCTAATTTACTGTCCTGTGTAATTTTACAGCTGATTTGTTCGTTTTAAATATCTAATATAATTTTTATGAAAATTCGTGTGCATATTTCTTTGACCTTTTTACAGAGTGTTTAACTATTGAAATTTTTGTACTTATTTGGGGTAAGAAAATAAATCCACTTCAAGATTTGCAAATTTCCAACTTGTTATTAGTAGATGAAAATTAGTGTTATTGTTTCTATGTTTCTTTATAACAATTTAAAAGAAAACTTTTTATATACTTTATTGGTGTTTAAGTACGCTCTTGATCATAAAATCAAATATAACGACAGTCAAGAGGTGAACCTAATTATTACCGAATGTTTAGAGAATCTGACAAATATGCCCTCAGTACATTAACTTTTTTGGTTATGCTTTTACAGCCTTGTTAAAGTTAAGAATTTTATTTGACGCAAATTTGAAGTTATATTTTTGTTATATTTTTGACTTGCTGGTAGTTCAAGGCTATAATTATAAAAGTAATATGTTTGTTCTGAGATTACTCCTTATGTACAATTTTTGAAACAAACAGCATGTACAGTTGTACAATATTTTATGTATTCTACTTGCCAGATCTGTAAATTAGAAAATCAGTGATTATGATTAATTATAGATTATTTTTGATACATTTTGAGAAAAGCAAACTTAAGTAAAGCGTTTATCGACTATTGTAAATATATTGTAATTATAAAAGAAATTTTAAATATTCATTATAAGTTTAAACTGGACAGTAGTTCTTTTTATTGCTAAAGGTAAAATAAATGGTGTAGGTACTTGAGAATTAGAGAAAGGCATTGTAGTACATCTTAAAATTCTTTAAACTCAGTTAATATTTTTAAAATACTTCAAGTATAAAACCTGTAAGGATTCCTCACAAGAAAGTAAGTTTATACGTGTAGGTCCAATAAGAAATATTATTTGAATATTGCTATACATATTTTATGGGGCTCACACGATCTCAATATTGATTTTTGATAGGTATTTTTTATATTTTAGATTTAAATAAGGCAGTTATTGTTATTAAAGTTTGTAATAACTTAAAGGTTTCTGCATCTTACTATATAGGTTTATCTTGTGTGTATCCTTTGATGCAGTGGCGTCACGCTTTCGTCTTTTTGCTTCTATAGTCTAATACTACGTCCAGTCTTTTTTTATGAGTTTAGGACTTGGTAGCGTCCTTTTTGGTATTGTTCTAATTCCATTTTCTATAGTGATGTATGAAGTATAGCTTTTGAAGACCCACGACCATCTCTCATTGCCCTATCCAGGAATAGACCACTAGCTACATCGGAAAACTGCTTTTCTTTTCATTGTACACAATGAAATCGTTCAGTGCCTTTTGCCCGCTTCTTGTCGGTATTCAGACAATTTTCTAATTGTTCTCCTATAGCGCTAGCTTACCGCACTTCCACACACTTTCCGTGTAATTTTTATCTACATACTAACCCACTCATTCACTTTGTCTCCTCAAATAACTTTAAACTTATTGTGAAATATATACGAAAACGTTTAATTCATATAAGCATCCTGCTTTATATTCTAACTATCATATTCCACAATTGTAACATGCCAAACATTATTACAATGTTAGGCATAACTCATTTTATTTTGCAAGTAGATAGACAATCATGATGACAGTAGCTAATTCATTATGCTCGATGTAAATGAAAGTTTTGGTATCAGTTAGTCAGTCACTTCTTTAACAATTTTAAAGTCATAACTGACAAACGTGTAACGTATTTTTTTTCGTAGTTACACTTCGTCCATTAATATCAAATAAAACAGCAATAATATAAAAATATAATTTGTAAAATTCCGTACAATAAAAATAATACATAAAATTTATAATAGCATATAGACTCTTTTACCTTTGAGGTCTAAGATTCGTTACTAAGCTTCGTCGAGTTGTCAATTGGAGCACTTTTGCTATCAACGTTTGAAGAGACAAGCTGCGATAAGCGGCGTAGTAAAGTCAAGATGGTCGTGTCTAAACACGTGGCCTGTAACACGGTCCGAAAAAGAATTAGAATTGATTGAATCTTGGTGTCTGGAGGTTGTTCCTAGCGGCTTTAGCGTGATGGTATTCTTTTATATGTTCCACCTAGAGCAGTTTAGTTGATCCCTGCAGGCCTAAGGAGATGGAAGCTCACCCTCATCATTAATACAGTTGGTATAAATTATTTAAATAAATTTTATTAATATTTTCCTCTTAGTGCAATACCACATAACCATATGATATGAGAATATCATATACAATATCCTATAAGTTTATCATATCAGTAATATCAAAGAGTTAATTTCAAGAAAATTAAGTTTGGGATTTGGAATACTAAATTTTATACGATGTAAAATCAAGGAGAAGTTGGTATCGTTAAATACTGTTTTTATTCAGAAGGGTTCTCACAATTCCAGCAATAATTTCGTACGTATTCACGTGGCTTCTATTTGTGCATCGCAGAATGCAGATGTTAATGGAATTTCTGACAGCTGAGGTTATAGTCCGATTTCTTTTGTTCGCAGCAGTATTTCTACACGTGAGTGTTTTTAGCATTTAATCACTTTCATTATTATTTAAATTGAATAAGAAAATATAAGATTGAACTTTAGTCACGTAAAAATCGTTTAAAGAAAGAAAAAATTACGTAATAAATTCATTGCTTGTCAGAATGATTGCACATACAGATAACGTTAACTAAGCTAGAAAGTTGTTAGTGACATATTATGTCAAATAAAAAGAAAATATTCAGCTGTCCAATTTAAGCCTCACATGTCATGTTACGTTAATTTAAAATATGTTTAATAATTTTGAGGTCATGTACTTTGATTTTAATTAACATAAGGAATCTTTTAATACCTATTAAGTAAAAGTAACTTTAGGTTGATACATGCTATTTTATCTAAACATAGGTAATTAAATTTGATTGTTAAAGTCAACGTAGTACTACTATGACTTGAAGAATATGTTATATGAATAATTAAGAAAACTCAAACTTTACATAAAATTTATTAAGAAAGACTCATTTAGAGATCTTTATGTTATTGAATATAAATCCTTATTATATTTCTGTTCTATAAAAATTTATTAGTTGAAAATATTGTAGTAAAACGAATCAAGAAATTTAATCAAATAGAATCTATTTTATTTGCATGACTCTTTTATTATTTAAAATACAAGTAAAATTTACAAGTCATCCCTGATCAGAAATTGTGTGTAATGATAACAAATACACTGGGTTTTCAGGACACAAACGGTGTCCATGTTGTGCATTTGTCTGTTCACAGATCAAGTCGAGACATCTGTATGACATCTGGTGTTTGAGATTTTGGTAAGTGTTTTAAAAGAGTGAAATTCAAGTTTTATGGCTATATAAAGGTGCAGTTTGTTACCTGATAGTCACGAAGGAAAAATTTATTTTTGTTTACAAACGTTTAATGATAAAATAAGAGTTTTATACTATTTTATGATACAATAAAACCGAAGCTGCGACTACGGAGTAAATTCGTAAATCCATATATTTTTTGCCATTACATAGACACTAGAAGAATCGTTATATCATAAGCAATGAAAGGTTTACACAGTGATTGTTCGGCTGATTGGAGAGCTGAAACTCCACATGGTTTGTAGAAATTACAATTTTCATAATCTACCTTTATCATAATCTCTATCACAAATAGAATGAAGAAGACTGTATAAAAAAAATAGCTGTTGTCTGCAAGTCTAGTGTATCATATGCTTGGATCTAGTTTTACAGCGACAATTTTGTGTCACAGTAAACACCTCCCAAACATTTACTTATCTGTTTTTTAACCTTTCTCAATATCCATTCGCTGTGTAGTTAAGTTATACAATACTTCGTCTGAAGGTACTTATATTGGAAAAAGGCAATTTTGGTTTAGTTTGTAAATTTAGAACTTAAGAAAATCCTTGACATATGTGAAAACACGCAGGACCTCCATTTAACGCCCATCCCAACGTGGGCATATTCTTATAAAAAAATGTTTCGCCCTCAAGCCGTTCGTGTCGGGAATTGAACCTGAGAACTTATGATTAATAGTCAAACCCGAACTAACTAAACCATAGAGCTGTCTAATATCTGTATACGATCCAGGAACGTCATGTCTTTCATTCTTTAACTTATTGCTATTTCTTTCAACGCTTATTTTATAATACTGAAACACGTAGATTTTTATCACCTGTTTTTTAAGAGCTGTCTATAATTAAGTTAGCTGGCTCTACAGATTTTACAAAATAACCTTTATTAGTTCTAACCACTGTAAAAATATAGTTTAAAATATTACTGTATTGATATAAGTAGGGAACCGTAAGTGAATCTTCAAATTAAAACCATTTGAACCTGTTAGGTACACTGAAAATTCCAATGTTCCTTCTCTATCCTTTCCTAGATATGTCATGATCGCGTGCTTGTGAAGTAAAGTGAGTTCACTTCGACCGGTCGTCCGGTCGGGAGGTGAAGAATTTTCAAGGGTCGGTCATATAATGAAGATAGATACGCGTGTCCGACCGAAAGCACCAATTCTGAAACAAACGGTTGCTATGCATTCGTTTTCTTCTGTAAGAAAATTGAGGTTCGTAAGAGTGAAACGAAAACCTGACGTTTATGCATGAGAAAAAGTTCGACCGTTAATATTGCTGTTAAAATTAGAGAACCAGCAATCACCCAACGACGGGCGTTGCTTAGCGGTAAAAGTAATTTGTTAAACAAATAAGAGTCTTGCGTTTCTACATTACCATTAGGTTTTTTATAGATTTGTTAGAACTTTTAAAATGTCTATCTTAAAAAATGTTTACAAGAAATTAAGCACCAATATCACTTTTGTAATATCTCTTGCTTATTATCGAAATACAAACTACAGAAAAAATAACAGGGTTTAATCGTTTCTTTAATATTTAATAAGCACCTGGCGTTTTGTACCCAGAATTTACTCAAATTATGATTCTGTCTACGATTGAATTTTACTTTAAGGCTTCCGATAATGCTAACAGATATCGATAGGATAAATGTAGAAAATAATTGGCACATTTCAAAGCAATTAGCAAAATCGTAAATAATGAAATCCAGTAAGTAGCAGAGCTTAAAATCTGCTAAGGAATAACTTAAATAGGGTAATTAAAATTGTCCATGAAAGCTTAAACAAAGTCTAGAGCAGTAAATGCCTCCATTATATTCTCTTAAGTATTCTAAGCTTATATAAATTTTCTATTTAATCCCTTCGTTGAGAGTGAAATTAGCTATTATTGACAGCGACATTAGCGAATTTACTCTGATAGAAAATCTGAAATATACTAAATGCTTTTACATTATGTTTCTTCAAGGTTTAACTACTGTAAAACGTGTAAATATTTTTTTTATGTATCGAAGTAGATACTCGGTCCCTTGCGATCCATTGCTAAAAATGTAGTAACATTACACAGGAAATTCTGTTGCAATGCGAATATCCAAAATACTGATCTGACGTTTGCTTAGTAAGAACAAAACGAACACCATAAGGTTCAACATCATAGTTACAGTGATTTGCATTACAGTTGCCTAGTTGTCGAACAAATAGCCTCACACAATTATAGATATGAAAACATTGATCTACAGTTAGCGGTCAGTAATTGAAATTAATTGGAACAACTCAGTAAGCAATTATAGGTCAAATGTTTAAAATGTGTATGCAGCAGAAGAAGGAGAAAATTCTATATCATATAACTTACCAATGGTATTTAAATTTTCTTTCTACTCCTATCTTAATAAGTTATTTGTTACTGTTGTATTTAGGAAGTATAAAACATTGTCAACTTCATATTATAAACCAAGGTAAACTTCAAAGTTGAATTATAGCAAAGAAGGATGTGTAGTTTTTGAAAGGTAGCTTGAGCATTTTAAATTGTTGGCAGTTATTTTTTAACGAAGCTTTCTTAGTATCGTTAAAGATAAGACGACACAAATAACAAGCAAATTCTTAGTAGGGTTAATAAGGCGGCTGTCAGTTAAAAATAAATTATAGTTTTGAAGGTTTAGCCGGCTACAAATATTGCTTTGCCAATAAAGAAACCAAGAGGGGTTAGCTGTTTGGATGCGTAGAAGTAAGATAGAAATATCACGTGTTAAAATAGACATAGTTTAAACTTAGGAAGAGAGGGTGATTTTGTCCGTTAAAATAGAACTTGAAAACCGGTAAACAATAAGCGATTGTGATATAAAATGGGTATGAGTGAGATAAGCAGGCATAGAACTTTAACGGTCAGGAACGACGGAGATAACGGACAAGGTAGACAGGTAATTTAGCACGTTTGTATTGATGTGGGATAGAGATAACGAATGTTATTAGAGGCGTGGTTTAAACCTTAACTTTTGCCAGTAGGGCTGCAATTTTCGAAGAAAAGTTTATAGTAGGTGCGTTGTTGAGAGGGTGAACTTCAGTTGTCGGAAGAAATCCGCGTCGGTTGGGTATGAAATTCACAGAAATATATACTTTAGCTTGTGGTGTGAGGGAAAATTTCTAAGATTTCGTTTTCCATTGAAATTGTTGTTTCCAGGATTTGTAGAAAAATCTAGCCGCTAAATGTTTCTAGAATTGAATGTGTGTATTGACGGTGGTAACAAGCATTAGAGGGGCAAACGAAGGGTATATTATGCCCTAACGAATGGTGGTGAGTCTCTCTCTCTCTCTCTCTCTCTCTCTCTCTCTAAGTTAGGCTTACACTGGTAGTTACAACCAGCTAACGGCTTCAAGTATTAAAGTTCTGTAAGTACGACTGTTACTTTTTCATTTAAACGAAGTGTGCTTAGTATGAAATTGTGAATGTAGTAAGAGATAGCGTTTTGTCGAACTGGTTGATTATCTACACATTATAGAAGAGGTTTTGGAGTTAGAATGCAGGGTGGAGGTGGAAAATGAGATAACCCTTTGCTGATATGACTACAGCTAGCAGTCGTTGTGATTGCAATACAGATTGGATGTTCCTATAGGCAGCAGTCGTTGATGGTATGATGTCAGTTTTGGGAGCAGCAATAGAATTCAGGTAACAGTTGTTTTGTTTGCATATGTGTATAAACAGGTGGTTTGCGCTTTGTGGGTATACTGTGTTACGTCCCATCATGACAATAAATTGTACTTTGGTAGTATGTTAGTACATTCTTTTAATGGACCGTTATAGCTAGGAAATGAGACGGCCTGCGTGCCAGTTTTGCCCTTTCACCCCACGATGCGGTGGCTGTAAATGTCTGTATTCAGTATTCTTGTGTTCGTACCGCAATAAAGATGCTCAAATCTCGTCTCCTGTTTATTTTAATATAAAAGGAAATATTGGTAAAACACCGTTGTGTTCTCGTTACATAAGGTGAACTGCAGTACGCCGTCACCTTACATACTGTTATGAATTAAAAAGATAAACTTGGGAAGAGTTATGAATTGAACTTTTGCTGTTGTATTATTGCACATTTTTTTTTTAAATTTAGCTTTAAGAAATAATTGATTATATTAATAATTTCTGGTATGTACAAGGTAAAAGGGTACTTTTGGGGAATTGAGGTGCTATAGGTGCACGAAGGTTTAAGGAGTTTTATGCGCTCGTACTAAACCGGAGGTAAAGTAAAGACGGTGGGAAAGCCCTGTTACTTTTTTTTTAGATTATATAATTGTAAATATTTATTTGTGTAATCATGGATTTCAAAATGTATTGTGAAATGTGTTATTTTAACAAAGAGGATGTAGATGTACATAATGTATAGTTAGTGAGTAAACGAAGAGTTTTATGTTGATCTGGGGGTGTCTTTGTCTATAAATATGTTAATAAACTTAGGCGTTTTTACCGTAGCAGAACTTTTTTGTGGTTATTTTGGTTTTTCAGAAAAGCAGCTGAGCAGCAGTGGCATACTTCGTTGCAAAGCAAAGTTATTGTAAGCTTTTGTAGGTATACAAGAAGCATGGAAGGTTTGTAGCGTTTTAGCATGTATACGAGCTTGAACTTCGCAGTATTTATGCCCACCCAAGCGTGGTGGCTTGATTTCGCAGTTACATATATATATATATATATATATATATATATATATATATATATTATTTGCAGTCCGCAATAACAAATTGTGTAGAACAATATAAAATAAGATGTATCTGTAAACAAACTCTTATGAAAATAATAAAAGCTCATTGACGAATACAAATCGGGCTAGTAGTTATATAGCCATTAACAAAACATTAGCTTTATTACTTCACAGGGGAGGAAACATCTACTGACCGACGGTTCGGCTTTGTTAAGCCTCATTAGAGCAGATTAGTTTCCAACATATGAAGTAATCGAAGCTATTATACTGATATAATTTCGAAACAATTTCTGTACTATGGCAAAAGTAAATAAAACCGCCATCGGGTGATAAAACACCAACACTACTAAGTGTGGAAGTGCAGAATTGAGTCAAAACTACATAGTAGATTCTATAGATGTCTATAAAAGTTCACACACACACTGGGAGTCCAAAAATTGCTGGGAAATAAAGCTACCACGTACTGTAGACGTCAAAATAAGTCGATTGGACCCCATTTACTTATATACCAAAATGTACCGTTTGTCCGTGAAAAGAGTTCGAACACAAAATCATTTGACCGTGGACAGAAAGACAACACCTTTTTTACAACAAGTGTTCTATGTGACCTCCACCTTCATTAACGCAGAGGTCAATTCGACTTCTGAAAATGACATGTGTCCATTTTAAAACATCATCGTTTTGTCGTAATGCGGATACAGCGTTTTGAATTCTGTTCCATAATTCTTCGGGATTATTAATTCGAATTTTGCACACTTGTGTTTTAACGCTCGCCAGATAAAGAAGTCGCAAGAATTTAAGTCAGGAGAACGCAAAGGCCATTGAATGAGTGTTTTGTGGCCTCTACTAATCCATGTACGAGTAAATTGTTAAATAGGATACTCTGTTACGACACGTGTAAAATGATGGCGCGTCGTCGTGCATAAAGAACATGTTTCGACAAACATTAAAAGGTAAGTCTTCTAGTAATTCTGGTGAACTTTCTTGAAGAAATACACATGCTCATTCTGCAGGTTCGTCATGCCATGACGTGTAAAACAAGGCTAACAGTAAACAAGATATTAGTGTGGAATCCGTTTTCAACTACCCTGCGTTCCTAAATAATTTCTAAAAAATTTATACTGGACCGTGGTCAAGTGGCAGTAACTCTTGCACTGGCTGAATGTGAAATGGACGAAGTAATTGATCTCTATTGATCCTACTTACGGTACTTCTTGGAATACCAGTCTCTCGTTGCAGTGTTCTGGTTTGTCTTCTGGTTCAGGATTGTCATCAAACATTTGAAGAAAGGCACCTTCCGTAATTCGAGGTCTTCCAGCGCTAGTTATGACTGGCTTCATCGTTCCTGTTTCTCGAAAACGCCTTTTGATTCTGGCAAAGGTTTTGTGATTTGAAATTCTCCTGTTTGGAAACTTCTCTTGATACACGCGGACGCTTTCGAGGTAGTTACCTTGACAGGATCTAAGAACCAATAGCTTGTCCACCTACTCATTAAAGGAACTCCGTAATTTGCTAGCTGCCAAAATTACACAACAGTAATAGCAATTAAAGTAATAACGGTGATTGCGTTAAAGAAAACGGTACAAAAGCAAACTGAAGCGAAAACATTATTGTAATATTTACTGTCAAAGGTGCCAAAAACTAAAGCGATGCGATTGCGTTTTATAACATTTATGTTTATGAATATCGCTTGGCACTGTTTGAGAAAACAATTTTTTCCCTCGAAACTACTCCATTGATGTTTTAAAGAAAACAACTGTATATAACAAACTTTTTCACAGGGATTTGCCTAAAACGCCAAAATACAAAAACTATATTGCTCTGTATTTAACGCTATCACTTGTAACAATGTCTACGCTGCTAAATCGACCCAGTCTTTGGCAATCGAAGCAACATCGTTGGATGTAACACCTACAGTGCCTATGCCAATATTTGCAAACTAGCAAAGAAAACGGAAGATTATGGTACTCACTTGCCGAAGTTCTCAAAAGGATTGCGTAATACAAGTAGGATTTGACGATTTAAAGAATATGACACTGCCTCTAATAAGGTTGAATACTTACATTAGGATTCTATATCTGTGTTGATGGATAGACTTGGGAAGCAAAAATAGCTCTCAGAACCAAAACGTGTTCGTTTCAATTATTTCGGAAATACGCAAATCAGGAATAATTATATAATAAAATGGCCTTATAGCACTTAGAACAAAATTCAAGTGGTCGTTAATAAATTTGGAAGGCCATTTCGTGGAGGCTTCGGAGGTAGATGCAGCTGCTTCCTTAATGTCGGAATAGGCGGTCCTCCAGGTGTTGGGTTTAAACTAAGCTTAGAAAGAGATTTCAACATAAAAAATAGAAAACTTTACAATGTAGATGATCACAAATCTGCAGCAGATATTTTTAATAAAAAAAAGTGCCTAGTATAACAATATGTAAACAAATAGTTAGCTTAAAGTGTTTTAGGATTGTGGACTTAGCAGGTCCGAAAAATTCAAACGATGTCATGAACCAAAAATTTTATAATGAGGAAATCACACAGCGTATAGAGTGAGCGTTGTATAGGTGCATTACTTCTGTAACTTCAGCTCAACGAGCTATAATGTTCAAATTTGATGCCAAATTGAGAAACATATTGAATCTGCAAATCCTAGGGATGACGGCGATGAGGCTAATAAAAAGTATGCCGAGACTCCGTTTTTCAAAAAGCTCCAAATTTTATCAAGCCCGTTTGCAGCATAAATATTTAAGGTGCGATAAAGAATAAAACTCTCACGCAAAAAGCTTAAGAATTGCCAACGTCAGTGTTTCTAAACTATATATGTAGATACAAAAACAAAAAATTGTGTAGAGACTGCGTGAATTTATCGCGACAGCGTGGTCAATCGCGGTGTCTTGCAAGTTATCGTTCATGTCGTGAGCGAAGTTTTAGACACGAACTACCTTAATGTCGATCATTTGAATTTAGGAAATCTGAACACCAACACTGTAGACATTTACAAATATCATAAGATTAATGTTGACGTTTTAAAACAACGTTACGTATTACTGGTAGTCAAAAAGCAACTAACCCACCCCAAAGCTACGATGAATAGAAAATATAATTACAAGAAAATTCTAGTGAATGAATTAATAGCACAGGGGTGCTAGAAAGAATTTTCCATGCAGAAGAACAATCATCAAGTGCTATCTATCATGAATTATTTCAAGCAAATCTGACAAAAATGATCCCCATTTCGAAATATAATAAAGGGCATAAATATGTCCTACCTGTGATAAACTGTTATTCAAAATATCTATTGTAAAAATTCTTGAATCTAAAAATGGTGGTGATGTTACTGCTGCAATGAGAAACATTTTGAACAAAGCTGAAAGTTCGTTCCGCCTTTAGCTCGTAGTCTGCAAACTGATAACGGAACTGAATACTACACTGCCAAATTTGTCAAACTGACGCAAGAATATGGAGATATAAATCAATATTCCACCCACAGCACAATCAAGGCTGATATAATAGAACGTGCAATTAGAACTGCAAAATGCAAGCTCTTTCAAACGCTTAGTTTTCGAGGAAAGTGGAGGTGGATCGACATTTTGGACAGTATTGTATCAGAATACAACAACACTGTTCATTCAAGATGTAACTGCAAATACACATTAGCACGTATACGGTAACTGAAGTTGGTTATTAAAAAGCCTCGATACTCTGTGAACGACATTTTGCGTATATCAAAATATACAACTATACTTTCTAAGAGATGCAGTGCAAACTGGAGAGAGGAAACGTTTGAAATATGCAAAGTGATTCGAACTATAACCTACCCATTTATTTGCTGTATGACATGAACGAGAAGCCCATCTTAGGAAAGTTCTATGAACCGGAACTTCAGAAAACCGAAGTTCAAAATATTTACCTTATTGAGAAAATACTTAATCGCAAGAACAACAAAATACTGATAATATGCCTTGGATTTTCAGAACCCCCTAAATTAAAATATCGAAAATTGTATAAGTATGATGATGATATGTTTGTTTGTAGCACCTGAAAACATTATATTATATACAAAATTTTACATATTTATTTCATTACATTACACATTTTATATAGGAGTAAGTTTAATACATTAATAATGTATTGTAGCCGGCTACTATTAACGCGTTTCATCAATTTAAAACAAGTAGTAATAAAAGTCTTCATTACTCACTATTCACAAGTCTAATTAATAGCATATGCCTTATTTATAGATGCTTTCAGTCCAATTAACAATGAAGCACTATCACACTAATGCTATTTACAAGCACTAATATCCTCTTAAACTAAATTCTTAACCATAGGTCTATTAACAACACTAACACCACTATAATTTATTTATTACACTTTTGTCTATTTATGTACAAGCTGTCGGTACAATATATACGTTCCCAAAACAAACTTGTATTTACTATAGGACTTTCAAAAGCCTAACTAACTAACTTCACACGATATGATATATATTCGACATTTAGATATAGACTAAGTCTGTAGTTCATCAGGGGTCTTATTTATACCATGAATTAAATAGATGATTCATACTCTGGTATGTACTTGAACATTCTCGATTCCTGGATATTGTACTTGACCTATGAAGCTTGTATGTTTGACGGGTTGCCTAATAGTAGTTCGTAGCAGTATTTTAATTGATTAATAAAATAAGCTATAAAACAAGAGAAACACTTAGCTGTTTGATTTATTATAATAAATACATATAATTAATACATTTCTTTATTACTACTTATAAGCTAGATTTAACCATGTAGGTAAGAACAAAATACAACATTAGTTGTGTACGAATTGTAATGAATATTTTTAAGGTATGATGTATTGTTTTTAGTACCTAAGAAAAGTATATTAAAGCAAGAAAATTATTTTATTACGTTAATAATTTTATAAAAGAGTAAGTTTTCTCTTATCACACCCTTCCTATGCAGTTAGATTCAAGTTCCTTTATTAAGTAATGAAAACGAGGGAGAGTGTCGATACTATAGGGCAAAATGTACATGTGATCGTTTGGTAACTTAACGCAATTTTTGTTTGCGTATAGAATGCACTCTATGCAAATACCAGCGTTTACTACTTCTTGAGCGTTCCATATCTAATATGTTCTTTAAGCATAAAGATTGTGATTGAACCCAATTTGTAGTTCGATAGCATACTTTTGTACACCCTTTGCCTTTTTTATTACCTCATTGCCCTCAATTCTTGAAGAGTACATTTTTGAACGAAGCCCATCGAAGCGTGTTAATTGTTAAAATACGACATGTACATTGGTTCTTCGTCAAACCTATTACTTATTTATTTGCAAGCAGAAATTTACAAATATTATTTGAATCATAAGCACTAGTATGAAATGTTTACAAATTTCTTTTTAGGCAACCTTTGTAGAAGTCATTACACATGCTGCAGTACAAAAGACCATCAGTATTCATACAGCACAATTCGCAACTGTCAGCAAATTCTTTTATCATGAAATTATAATAAAAATCATATAAAACTAATTTTGATAGTTCTAAAATTGTCATACCTATTCAGATAGGTTTGCTAAATTTTACCTTTGTTTTAGATAATTCAATTGCAGCCAAATCTTTATCGAATAATGTGTCGAATGTAAATTTGGTTTTGAAATTAAAGGTAATGCTCCATAACGTCCGTTCCAATGGGTCATTAATTTTATAATTCGTCTTTTCCTAAGATTTTCGATTGTTTTACTCATAATGGAATTATTTGCAAGCTTATATAGAGTTTGAACAAATTCAATTTTAGTATCCATGCGCATTTTGGTATTTAATTCGACAAATGTTCGCAGCCAACGTGACAGGCCAAATTCTAGAATTCTATGAACGCGATTCATAATTACGCCTACCAACAAGTATACCAGTAGATTTCGATAATGTACAAAGTAATTGTAATATTTGTAAGCGTACACATAAATTTTGAAGATATAGAACCAGGAGGCGTGTCTTGCTCGGGGCACCTGGGTAACTCTTTCTCAGTATCGTGAGTACCTGTAGGAAATTCCAAATCGCACTCAATAATATAACCCTTACCGCTCGTAGTATCAATTGTTGAAGCATCAAATATTAATATTTGTTCTTCTTTTAGTCATTTGAAATCGCCGTATGACAAATAGCAGGATTCTGCAAAACTATACAGATTATTGATGTCTCTGTAAAATAAAAATTTAGTAGGTTTCGAACTATTATAGGATGTTTAATAATAATATTTGTTATTAGAGTCATTCTACCGTTTTACCACTTCTGTTAAACCCCCATGAATTCCGCGTTCTACTATAAACCGTCCAAAATTTATGTTGTAATCATCATTCACATGATAATGATCTACAACCTTCACTTGGACCGGTTAAAAATCTGTTTTGAAAATAAAACATGCTTTTGATTCCAAGCGTGTACAGTAGATTTCGCTGGAACGTTTTTAAAAAGGTTTCTTCCATAGTATTCGGTAATATATTTTAATTGTTACGCAGACCGTGAAATCAAGCTTTTCCTGTGTAGAAGGTAAAATAAGAAATATGCTGTTGATATTCACATGTACTACCTTTTTGTGCCCCATTTCATTGTTAACAATCTTATCAACATCTCTAAATAAGATACCCGATGTTGGAATAGATAACCATCGGAACCGGTATTTTATACTTAAAATCGTTGAATTGTAAATATTTGTTGATTTCGTGGGATGGAGGTGGGGGTGGGGAGAGTTTGACGCAGCACTCGTTGGGCCTGTCGCATACTCGTGTGTGACCCTCGAGGCGCTTTTGTTCATAAAAATATGTATGGCACCTGAGACGTAGTAATAATTAGCGTCGAGTTTAAAATTTGTTAGATCTTCTGACCGTTCGTGTTCGCACCTGATTCGATTTTCTACTTGCTCATCATCATCATCTTCATTGCTAGGAATATATCTCTCTGTTTCCTTGCTATAACGCTCTTGAGTAATTAATCGTAACGTGCTTTTAACGCTTTTGCTTAGTTAATTGCGCGAGGACTGTGAAATATTGAACACGTTTTAGAGTAAGATCAAAAACATTTACAGATATGTAATTTTGTCTCTCCAACTTTGATATGTCTAAAATCAGCATTGGATTGGACATATATTTCATACTATCTGCTAATTATCTCTCAAAATGATTTAAATTTATACTTTAAACTCCCTCATTTTTGTTCACTTCAGCAGTCCCTTCCTTTTTCCTAGCCTTCCAATTTCTTTTCGCATCTGCATAATTAGCCCTTTGCCGTTGTCGCCGCATTTGTGATATTTTTGTATGTTAAAGATAAATCTGTTATCACCGCATTTGCAACATTTTATATGTTAAGAATAAATCTGTTGTCGCCGCATTTGCGACACGCTTGTTTATCTTATTGAGCGCTCTTAATGCTTAGATAATCAAAAGTGTGTGATATGGATTTTATGTTTATATAATAGTAAGTGTTTTATTTGGTTTCGTTTCGGTATAATTATTACGTTATAACCCATCGTTTAGTGTAGATGGAAGACGAAAATTTTGATGAAAGTTGTGAAATAAGTGATGTGGAAGACGAACTCGATTTTGCGTTGCATGTAGATTATTTAAGTGAAACAGTACTATATGATAATTTTGGTACCGCAAATTATTGAATCTGATTCAGAGGACGAATATACACCTGCTGTAGACAGCAAGGTATAGAACGATATTACGGGAAATTAAGTTCCAGGGCCACGAATTTTCAACATTGAAGAACCTGTACAATTAATTTTTTAAACTGTATTTCACAGAAGAGCTGATGGACGAAATTGTGTCAGGAACCAATAATTATGCTAACAACAAATTGAGAACTAAAACTCTTACTCAAAATTCTATATGGCATTCATGGCGTGACACAAATAAAGAAGAATTTTGGCCCTTTTTCGGTGTAATTTTGAATATGGATACTATGATTTTGCCAAATATACAGGATTATTGTTCTACTAGTGATAATACAAAAATACCTTCTTTTCTTTCTAATGTGTTCAGTAGAAAAAGATTCAACCAATTATTCTGGATGCTACATTTGAAAACAGTAGATCAGCAAAGAAGAGACATAAGAGCCAGGATTCCATAGGTCAGTAATTTTTCAGAGTATATCAATTCAAAATTTGCAGAATATTTTATACCAGGACAAAATATATGTGTCGATGAATCTATTCTAAAATTCAAAGGCAGAATTAATTTCATAACGTATAATCCCAATAAGCCAACTAAATGGGGAATACGGATCTACGTTTTAGCCGATTCACAAACTGGGTATGTATATACCATTCTCCCATATTATGGTAGTATTACCTCCAACGATCTTATAAAACCGCAACTGCCCGTCAGTACAAACTATTGACTAACGTACTAGTTGCTGAAGGTTATCACATGTATACAGGCAGGTATTATACTAGCATTGTACTAGCGGAAGAATAGCTATAAATAAAATGCCATATAACAGGTACCATAAAAGTCAATCATAAGGGAATACCGGATTCAATAAAGAAATCAAGATATGGTGAAAATAAATCAATTGTTTATAAAAAAAAGGGAGAACGATGGTATTTTCGTGGAAAGATAAAAGGATAGTTACATTGTTAAGCACCAGTGATAGTGCTGGATTCACTACAAAAATAAGATTTTTAAGGAGATGCAAACAACAAAATATAGAAAAACCAAAGTAGTTGTTAACTACACAGATTCAATGAGTGGTGTTGATCGCGCGGATCAATACGCATCAAGCTACTGGTTTCTCAGGAAATCCTTAAGTGGCGGAGAAAAATATATTTTGGGGCATGGAGATGTCCTCTAGAAATGCATACATTTTATACAAATGTGTGAAAGAAAACAAGAATGAAAAACTACTGTCCCATTTGAAGTTTGTTAAGCGCTTAGTCGATCAACTCGTGGGCGAATTCCAAGAAGATCGATCAAGACCATCCACTTCAACTCAAGAAGCTAGACTCGACAAAAGACTGCACATATTGCGAAAGGGCAAAAAAAAGAATTGTGTAGTTTGTTCTAACAGTCAGCAACGGGGACAGAGACGGAAAACTGTGGAATTTTGTGATACTTGCCCCGATAAACCCCGAATGCATATGGGCGATTGCTTCCAAAAATATCATACTTTAAGAAATTCTAAGCTCTAAAACTTTTCTTTTAGTTTTATAATATAAGTTAGAATATGTTTTATTATAATATAGCTAAAAATAAATGTTTTCTTTTATTGTAGCGGCTGCATTTTTCTTACATATACATGCATGTACTTTTTTTTAATAAAGCTCTGGAGTTTCTGGTATCTATTATTGTTTACTAGGCCGGCGTGCAAAGGGTATAAATGTTTCGACAAACCAAACGCCATTACTCCATATTTATACATACGCCATTTCACAGAGATGTTTGATTCTTTAATAGAAATTATTCCAAACGAACTATTAGGCTCTGCTTTCCAAATTATGTTCTTATTATCTAATATTTTATTACCTTTATTCGTTTTATTATTGAAAGCTGCGGTCACAGAAAGTTCCTTTATCTTCTCATCATCCCTTGCAATTATACTATCTTCATCCGTTTCATCTATTATTTCCATCTCGTCAACATTCTGACCTCTCTAAAAATGATACAACATGCTTTTTAACTTCACCAGGGCACTTAATGCTTAAACTTGTATATATTTTAAGTTTGATATCATTCTCAGATTGATTCAAATTCATACAATCATTTCTTACTTCTATATGGACTTCCTAGTCCCATTTAATTATTTCATCCCCTATAATTATTACTTTATTCTTATTATCTATTATCTCCTTTATCTTACCTATAAAATTCATTACCAGGATGACATAAGCTCTTAACCTTAGCACTATTAAATATTCTTGTTCAATTTCAATCTATCCCAACTTAACTTTCGGAATTATGATGCTGTTGATTACTGCAAACTTTTTGTTATTCGGCGATATTAAACTATTTCTTTTAATAGATATAACTTTCTGCATTAACTTTTCTGAATTATCGTTTATAAAACTTTCACTTACAAATTTTACTTCAGCTCCTGTGTCTAAAATTAATTCAATCTCTTTCGCTTCTAGTTGTAATTTTACTACAGGTAGTAAGTCATTTTTCCCATTAGCTTTTAATTCATTTTCCAAATCATGGTTTATAAATTCACGTACATGTTCATTTTTATTAATTTTTATAGTTTTGTCGTTTGATTTGTCTGTTACTAGGAATACTGCCTACTTTAAGTTCCAGGTTGACTCACTGTATCCGTGTATGTCCTACTAATATCATTATTATTGTTCGTGCCATCTCTTTGTAAATTTATGGACTGGCTTCTTGGTCTGGTCTGCATTCTTCTTGCTTGACCCATTTCATCATACCGTTGAAGATACTCCAAAAACACATATATATCTACAATATTTTATAAGATGATGTATTGTCTTACCTCCATTTTGAAGTGCCCTGCGAAATATTTGTTATTTGCTTTTCTTCTAAACGATGATTGATCAACTTGTTTGGCAACACTGAATTGCTTTAGTATTACTTCGTTAATACGCAGCTACTAATATTTACTAGTTCAAGAAACAATACTGTTAGTTCACGTGTCTACGTTAGAGCAGCACTCGCCATTGAGGGTTTAGAAAGCATTATCTATCAAGCTTATTATCGTATTTAGTATATTGTCTTGTAATAAAAGTTCATTCGTCCTAAATTCTCATCAAGATTAAAATAAAATAATAAATCATTATTGTTATAGAAAAGGGTTGTTCACCATTTTCCGTACAAATTAACCCTTTCGGTTATTTGTTTTAAAAGCTTTCCTAGAACATTTCAACCACCACACTTGTTTAGGTAAACAACGCTGTGTAAACTGTAACGTTTGTAGTGATCTAACTGAAAGAGCTAATAAAACTCACAAGTCCACATTTAGAGGACTCATTTTACAATATAAAGGTTTGGGTAGAATCCTTAGAGAGCTATACCCAATGTTCGCTTCACACCTCACTTACTCTTAATTATAACGCTTATACGGCAAGGCACTTTGCCAAACTCTGCATAAGTCTTTCTGTACTCTTAGAGTTTGGAATAGTTTCCCATCTTTCATAATGAATTTATTTCCTGCTCCTGATCGCAGGAACTCGCTCCCAGTAATCAGAGGGGAACAATTCAACTACATAATTTTCTTTTGCAAATTAAGGAAAACCTTCTCCAACGCCACCTTACATTTTATTAACTATTAGAGAACCCGAAGCGTGGCTTTTATCTTATGTAAAAGTTATGCTACATTAACGAAGATGAAATTGAAATATCCTTTGGTTAAAGTTTCTACACAACCGCGCACTTAAGATTCTCAATTTACACATTCCTTCAATTTTAAGAAGACATTGACAAAATTATGTTGTACGTACACTGTAATATAACCGGCTACTCGTACTGTATATAATTCAATTCAGAAGTTAGATACAGATTGTGCATTTTTTTAAAAATAAGGGCGTATTAAATTGAATATATAATTTTTATTCTGCTTTCATAGCACCTTCGTAAAGTCACTCGACTCAAAACTCATTATCTGTACAAGTTCAGTACAAATAGACCTCATTTTGCTTGTATCTGCTTAACTGAATTAACATATTGTTTAAATCTGAAAGGAAAGCTTACCGAATACCATGACTGCTGCTAATATTGCGAGTTGTGATATAAGTATGGTCATCAAGTATATGCCATGAAAATTCATACATTTTGATTTTTATGTATAACATAGATGACAGAATGGAAAAAGTTTAAATAGTTTGATTAAAGCGTAATTATAAAGCTAATAGTATTTGAAGAAACATGGACTTAAATTCTGAATATTTTCCACCAATGATCTTGTTCTGTTTTCAACTGAAAAAAAAAGGTAAAGAAGTGTTTTAACGATTTAAAAGCTACATTTTGCGATAAGGCCACGTCAGAAACAATTGTTTAGGCGGTAAAAAGAATCTATATTTGGTCATAGAAGCCCTATTGATTTAATTTATAAATGTCAAGCAACCATACAGAAAACGGCGGAAAGTTGAAGCGGTTTAATACACAATTAAGTCATATTTGTCCATCCATGTGAAACAAATTAAGCAAATTTTAAATATGGTCACTTAGGTACTAGAAAATTTTATTCACGTTGAATATCTCACAATTTGGCATATACCGTTGTTCGTAGTGATGAATGTTGAATATTATATACCAACTTCAAATGGAATAGCAATCAGCTATTAGGGTATGCCATGGCGAAAAGAGATCCACAACGGTTACTTGTTGCATCAGTGTTTCCAAAAGAACAGCTTCTTGTTTTGTTTCAAAAACTGGGCATGTAGCTACTATTAGATGATAGTGGAATTGTGAATGCAGAAAGATGTATCCAACTGTTTACCTCAAGTGTTTTATCTAATGCGAGAAACAAATAGAAAGCGTCGTGTCGTTCTGCATCAGAGCAATGCAGGATCGCACACGTATGACAAACAGAGAATTACGTAACCTCATAGTCGGTTTTAGGCGGCAAAATCTGTCTAAACAAACAATAATAAATTCGTCTCATGCATATTATTTCATAAAGATGTCGTGGGATTATCGTTTAAATTTCTGAAAAAGTACAGTAAATGCTTCTGTAGCTTTTTGAAGAATATGAATAAGAATCTTATAATGTTTATACTTACAAAGGGACGGAAACCCTTGCTACCTGCACATGAAATCTCCATCAGCTTTATTTTTCTTTAGACACAACGGACGGTGACCTAATTTAGTACCTGCTAAAAATTATTTTGTACTTTAGGATATAGATAGATGGGCGTGGGAGATCTAAATAAAACCTTTTGTGTATTTCCATTCTCAACTGTGACTCATTTTTTTGGGTTAGTATTTCATGTTACTCGAGGAAAGTTTCAGTTAGTAGAATGTCATATATGCGTATGAAATAGTATGACTCAAGTACTGCAACTTACAGGGCATAGGGGCGTGCTGGTCTGTAATAAAAACGCATTAGTGGTAATGATATGATAAAAGAAGTGATTATTCTGATTACGAATTTATGTTACGTACAAATTAACGAAATAACAGTAGTGTATAATAGATATAGATAATAAATTTAAATTAGGTAGCAAAAGTGATACATCGTTAGTTTAGTAGTTTGCGATTAATGTTAATAACAAGCTTAATAATAAGTATTTTGATACATGATTTAGTTCACCTTTTAAATAATTACCTACCTTAATTTAGTGAAAATAAAAATTTAGAAGTGATTTTCTGTTGTGTTGTGTGTAGCTATAGCGTTAAAAATGAGTAGTCGCAGCAATAAGCGAGTCAAGTTATGAGGAGCGCAATATAAAAAAATTAGCAAATCTAAAACTAGAGAAGCCGAAAAACTTAGTGGCACTTTATTGTTATTCTTAAAAAACGAAGAACATTTATCAATTCCGTCATTATTAACCATATTAACTGGACCTGGACTATGAACATCTATGACTCCGAAATCTGATTTACTACAGTCAACTACTCCTCAGTTTCTATTTCCTATAGTATCGACAACTACCGAAGAAGAAAATGTCATAGGATATATATCAGAATCAGACAAACCTATAATTACATCAGGCTCAACAACTGAAAAAATGGAAATAAAATCACCTACACAGTAAGAAATTTAGAGTAAATATTCCACTCTAGACAACTCTAAAAACAGTGTGTACAGGTCCACTATAAATAGAGGGAAATTTTTACACTGGCAATTTATTAAACCTTAGAGTAGAATTTACTCTGGTGCAAGGGTATTTATTTACACATCTTAGTGTATACTTTACACGTTTAAGAGTAAATTGTACTTCCATACTAGAGAACTTAAGTCACGTTCTAGTGTAGATTTCCTCACTTAGTAGGGAACATTTAAATTAAGTTTAGATGATGTTGTCATGTTTTAGAGGACATTTATTCACTGATTAGGGGACATTTTAAATAAGTTTAGACGAGTTTGGCAAATTTTAGAGTAGATTTGTACACTGATTAGGGAACAGTTTGCATAAGTTTAGGCGGGTTTGCTACTTTATAGAGTAGATTTGTTCACTGATTATGGAACATTTTACATCTGTTTAGATGAGTTTGCCAAATTTAGAGTACCTACACATGTTCGCTGCTTTAGAGAACATTTTAAATAAGTTTAGATGAAACAACAAGTAATAATCACACAATCTCCCTAATGAAACTGTATTACCTACAAAGGTGTTAGCAACACTGTCCAAAATTCTATACACATGATTAGGTTAGCATAAACTAGGTAAAAACGATGAGAAATATCAACACACAAAAACAATTGTTAATGTAAAACATCTACCAAAAAGTCATAAGTTCACACAGAAATCTTCTTAACCTTTATATAACAACATTAACGATAATAATACCAATAATATGTTGTTATAACTATAAGTTAAGACATTTTCCCTGTGAACCTTGTGTTTTGTTTGGAAATTGTTTAGATCAAAAAATGTTTTTGTTTGTTGATGTTTCGCATTGCTTTTACCTAGTTTATTGCTATCCTGATGATGGCTTAGAAATGTGGCCATAAACATGTCGCTAACACCTTCACAGTTATTAAAGTTTCATAGGTAGATTGTGTTACTACTCTTCGTTATCTCTTCAAACCTATTGCGAACTAAAATCTTCATCATTATTATAAGTTTAGCAGAGTTGTTTTAGAGTACTCATTCACAAATTCAAAGAATTAAATAATATACAATGAAGCAGATAAACTACGCCATGTTTTCTTTCTTGGACTTGATGTAACTACAACAATAAACTACATAAACACAAATTTTACACATTTTCTATTCAAACTAAAAAAATACATTGTAAAACTCAAATTGTGTTCTAGAATTCAATAAATTATAATATATTCTAACTAAAACATACAGAGCCTTAGTGACAGATTATAAATGAATGATGATTTTAGTCAGCATTCAGTAGGCAGTGCAATATATACTGGGCGTATCCGTGTGTTGTTCCGATGACATATCTTCCTTATTTAAAAAATTTGAATTTGATATTTTAAACGTGTAATATAGACCAAACGTCCTTTAAACCAGGCATAATAATATTAAACCACTTCCAGTTTAACCAGAAACGAACCTAATTTATGAACCTTAAATGACATTTTGTATATTTATTTCAAAACTTGAATTCTATGCGAAATTCCGTTTTCAGTGATGAATTACATTTTATGTTTAGAGCTCCAATGTTAATTAATAAATCAAATTTTAAAAAACAAGATGATTAGGCTTCGTAATCAAATGAACTAAATTTATTGTAATTTTGGCAGTTTGTGTTTATAGTTTATTGACCTTAACCCTTTAACAATTTAAAACAAGTTTAAAAAAGCACAATGAATAATGATGGTTTTAGTGTTTGGTTAGATCTACTTCAATATTATTACAATTGTACGAGTGACGTAAATAAATACTTTTGTTATTTTTTAAAACTTGACATTTATTAACATTGAGCATAAACACAATGTGTAATACATCACTGAAAAGGAATTTTGCATAGAATTAAAATTTTGAAATAAATATACAGGGCATCATTAAAATTTCAAAAATTAGGTTAGTTTCCGGTTAAACTGTAGGTGCTGAATATTATTATTATTATGCTTGCTGCAGAGGACGTTAGGTCTATGTTACACGTTTAAAATATCTAATCAAAATTTTTTAAAGTAAGAGAGATATGACATTACAACACGACTGAGGCAGCTGGTATGACATAAGTCATACTTTTTAAAAATCACAATACACAGAAAAAGATAGTATGTAAATAAATTTATATAATTAATCTTGAAAACTTGTATGACATCAAACTTTCCCAAATTATGATTCAAAAATTGAAATGTATTTAATATAAAGTGTCTCACGTAAACCATTGGTTAGAGGAGTATGACTACAAGAGTCAGGTTAAAATAGCCAGCTCTTGGTCTATTTCAACAATATAACAAATTGAAACAATAATAATTAGAAAATAAATCTGTATTTTGGTACTAAATATGTATCCAAACCATTATGATCGTGATGCGTATTATAAGGTTCTCTATATACCAAAATTCTTAGATCTACAACATTAACACAGTTTTCTTTATGATGCACCTTGAATGCTTTAAAGTTTTCAGAATATTCACTTGTTAATAATTCATTAGTAATAAGTAATGGTAAGTCAGCAAGAACAACAATATCAACTATTCTTTCAAATTTAGGCAACATTGAATCTTGCATTCTGCCTGTACAAATAACAAATCCCTTAGCATATTGATATCCAAGCTTAATCCATTTACAGATGAATACTTCAGTATCATCAAGAAACTCTTCTATATTATCACATATCAATTTTTTATATTCATGTAGATTTCCAAAGGTAGAAGTTTTAAAGGGCCCTTTCAATAAATTGATTGCAAGTCGATTCTGAAAAAATGTGGACTGTTGAACCTTGGAAGCTAACGTCTTGGCCAGATTTTTAAAGTTTCTAAATTTTGTTGCTAAATTTTTTAAAAGTGCATGTTTTCCTTCATACCTCATACACCAAAGATTCACCAGCGGACCCATGCGTCGAATGACATCAGTATAATGCACCATAAAATGCATTTTTGGAGTAATATTGTGAGAAAATTCTTTCTTAAATAGTGTATGATGATCTACTACTAATGCTTCTAATTCAATTATCATATCGGAATTGATTCTAGGTGAAAAATAATCGACATGATTTCTAAAAGTGTAAGCACAACTCTCCACTTGTGTTGCAACTCTAGAGTAAGATTTAAATCACTAATGATCAATGGCAAGAATCTTATTAAACACCAAGACTGCATTGCCCTTTGACCAATTAGTGCCCCTGCCTTATCTAATGATACAAAACTAGGCTTAATTTCTTGGTTTAAGTAGCCGTAGTGATATAATTTTATTCTATGGTTTAGGTGTTCAAGACTAATGATTTTAGCTTCAGTTAAACAGGTTAAAAATGATTTTAAATCTAATGGCACACATCCCTCCAAAACATCATGCATTATATCTACTGATATAGAGTCAAACAACTTAAAATAATGCAATTCATTAAGTACACTTTCTTGTTTTAGTCCATAGTAATGTTTTTCTGCACTTAGATGTAGGTAATGTTCCTTGGATGTTTCAAAAGTGCGCATCAACACTGGATTCACACTTAGTACTTCTTTAACATCTTTTTTATGAACTAAACACATTCTGCAATAGTAGTTAGCTTGGAATGATTCCACCATACCATGTAAAGTATTTGCTGCCAAGTTATCATGTGCAAGAGAAACTAATGTTCCGAAAACAGGCTGCTCCAATTCATTGATTATAAGACCTTCTGTTTCAAGTATTTTAATATCATCAACAATCGGCTTTAAAATATTGTTTATTGAAATACTTTGCAAGTTAGTGTTTAATTTCAGATCCGAAGTAAAAACAATGCCAATAAATGTATATTACTAAGGTGTGTATTTAAAGCGCTTGCAAAGTTTTTCACAGTGAAGTAAATGGCACCAATTTTATGAGCACCTGTTTTGCTACCTAATGGGTTTGTAGTTTCAAAATCATCGTAATACAATTGTAAGTTCAATACGTATTTTTTTTCTTGAAAATGGGAATAGTCTGAAGATATGTGCCTTTAACAAACAATTCGTTATTCTTATTAGAATGTATTAGAAACTGCTCAACAGTGTCTAAATTTTTCGATATCAGCAGAGTAAGAGTCTCCAAGATGGGAATGTACTGAAAAGTACAAGCAATATTGCGCTGAATGTAGGTTTGACTTGTTCGATCATAAACATTATCTGTGCGATGGCCTAGAACTACTTCTCTAGGTTTGACATATTCTAAAGTATTTACAAACTTCTTGCGTTTATATTCAGTAGAGTAGTTCGAAATTTCTTGCTTAAACGAATCATAAAATCAATAATGTGCAAAGTTTGATTTAAACTGGACCCTAATATATTTGTAAAATATTTTCAATCAATTCAGAAAGCGAATTAAGTAATACTTGCATTTGTGGCTCAGTTAAAGTAATATTTAAAAGCTGTAACATAAACATTTTCATTATATCATTTGCACTAAGGTTTTCTTTTCCAAATCATGGGATTCAGATTGTTCATTTTGTACTTCAGTATTAAGAAATGATACATTTTCTTGAGAAAAATTGTTTTCAGACTTTACAGTATTTGAATTCGACGTGTGCACGTTCATACAACTAAACCCAACATTTTGGTCATCATTATATGTTTTTTCATGTTTTAGTAGGTGTTTTCTGTACCCATTGAAAGTGTTATACGTATATAGACAACCAGATAAACAACATTGCAAAAATAATTTGGGTCCATCAAAAAAAGAATGAACTATCCTTAAATGTTTGATGGTGTCTCTACAGTTTTCAAGCTTAACCTTACACATATAACAAATAAACATTTTAAAAATAAAAATACAATATACAGTGTGAGCGAACTTACTTTGTCAGGTACTGTAAAATTCGTGAACGTAGTTCAGACATTTTAGGAGTATAAACTACAGAATCCAGTTCAATTTGAAAATAATATGTTTGCATAAATTCAAAAAAATGCTTTAAATGTTCATCATATTTTAGATTAAAAACATAGTGACACATAAACAGAATTTCAAAAGCTTTAGCAGCTGAACTTAAGTAAGGACATGGAATAGTTTTACGATCCACAGCAATATGATATTGAATTATGGCACATTTGTTTGCACCCTGTGCAATAATAAATGGTTGATTTGTTTTTTGGTTATTATGAATTTCTTCAATTGAAGTATTTGGCTAAAAAATCTGATTTAGTTATATATTGAAATAATACAACATTACTTACAGGTTTATATACAATTAGCTTATTAATCTTAGAACACTGCTGTACAGATTTATTTCTGCCCTTAGGCGATGGTGGAAGCATTTCCAAAATTGCCAATAATGCCCTGGTAGGCTTGTCCCAACCTGAAACATGACACTGAAATTTGTTGGAAAAATTTTGGCTTTAATAAACTTGCTACGTGGGGTAGTGCATCTAACAAGAAAGAACAGCGCCTATGAGGAAAGACAACAGACATAGAACAAGAAGAAAATTGTTGAATGCATATGTGTGGAGCACATCACAGTATGCCTATGAAATACGGGCAGTCTGAAACGCAGACAGAAAAACGGTAGCAGCCTTTTGAAATGCTGTGCTTCAGATGTATGAAGACGATAGCATGGACAGACAAAGATAATGACAAATAGGTTATAGAAATAGTAGGGGAACAAGAATATCTGGGTAAAAAGATAAGAGAAATAAAAGGCAGAATACGTTCGAAAGCATTTTTGGGGAATAGGTATGGGATATATTACAAGCAGAGATAGGAAAAAGAGGTAGAGGTAGACCTAGATCAGATAGTTATAGATGCAGACTGTGAAAATTTTAGGGAAATCTGTAGGTTAGTTCAGAATAGGAAACAATGATGGTACGCGTCTAACCAGTTCCAGGACTGAAGACCTAATGATGATGATGTGGGGTAGTTATTAGTAGGAGTGTAAAAGTGAGAGATATAATTGTAGAAGAAGGGCCTATCTCTTGTGAATTAGAAAATGATTTAAATTTTTTTTGATATAAATAACAGGAGATTTACAAAAACACATTTCTACAAAAGAATAGCAAAAGGGGGTAAAGTTAAAAGAACTTGGTTGATATACTCTAAGACACAAAATTATATATATTGCTTTTGTTGCAAACTATTTACTACAGTAAATAATAGATTTACATTTGGATACAGTGATTGGAGGAACATAAGCCAATCTTTGTCTCATCATGAAAAAAGCGGAGTACATGTAAAGGGATTTTCGCAGTGGGTAGATTGTTCAAAAAGGTTATTCACACATACCTCAATAAATGGTAAACATAAGACACTAATTAATAAGGAAAAATTGTACTGGCGTAATGTCCTACACAAAATTGCAAACGTTAGCAAAACAATAGCTAAGCTAAATTTACCTTTTAGAGGAACATCTGACGTGATAAATACTCCTGGCGCTAATGATTCAGTGAAAGAGAATGTTGTAATTGAAAGTTCCTTCGAAAGCGGACCACCCTTATATTTACGCCAAACAATAATGTGAATATGAACAGTAAATGAACACGTAAAAAGTCTTATCACTAAGCACTTACCATAATGCTCGTTGCTTCAGACGAATCCTTTGTGAGGAAATTGGAAAAAGAGGAATGAAAAAAGTAAATGGTTTTTAACGAATACTACCGCGTTTCGCTGTATTAAAGGTGAATCGCCCGATAGATATCACTTCACTTGCTGGACTGTCTATCCCGGTTTGCTATCCACTTGGCGCGAATGCGATAACAATACTGGTTTAGCATAATCTAAATATGATATTGACACTGCCTAATAGTGTATAATAGTAATAAATGGAATAATAAATTAAAGCAAATATTTAAATAAAATAACTACGGTTACGTTGCTGTAACAAATCCTAATAATGGAGTATTTCTGAAAATCATTGAGCTATTTAGTGGGTATGACTCGATTTTGAAAGAACATGTAAATAGAATAACAAATTGAAAAACACAAGTGCATTATTCAGGAAAAACATTTAAAATGAAGTAATCCATTTACTTGCAGAAAAAGCCAAAGAATTGATCACAAATAAAATTAAATCTGCATTGCATTATTCCGTAATTTTGGACTTTACTCCTGACACAAGCCACATAGAACAACTTTCTTTTATAATAAGGTTTGTTTCCGTTAAAGGAAAATTTCAGGTAGAAGAAGATTTTATTAAGTTTTACCGGTTGAAGACACCACTGGCAAAGGGTTAAGAGATTGAATTTTCCTTGAACTTTTCAATATGAATTTATCCTTGTATAATTGCCGAGGACAAGGTTATAATAATGGTGCAAACACGAAGGAAAGAAATATTGGCCTTCAGAAACTTATTATAAGTGAAAATCCTCGAGCATTTTATGTTCCTTGTAGTAATCATACATTGAATCTTGTTTTGAATGATGCTGTAAGCTGCAACATTGAAGCTCTTATATATTTTTTGACAATATTCAGTTACTTCATACATTTTTTTCACCTTCAACATCCCGATGGTCTGTTTTCAAAACACAACTGAAAGGTCTAACTTTAAGGCCTTTACGATCAACGAGGTGGGCGGGTAGAATAGAAGCTGGGCGCTCTCTACGATTTAATTTGGAAAAAATGTATGATGCTGTAATAGAAATAATTGAAGATGGAAATCTAATTGGCAATCATGGTGCCAAAACAAGAAGTGAAGCAACAGGGATTGCTACAAAACTGAAATCCTATACATTTATATGCTCGCTGCTTACATGGTTCAATGTGCTCAATAAGATTTGTGCTCATTAAGATTGATTTTCTTAGCATAATGTTACAAAGTGTAACATGCCATTTAGAAAATACTACCAAAACAGTTAAAAATGTTATTTTTAGTCTAAGAAAGATAAGAAACGATGAAGAGTTTGAATTGATGCTCAGTCAATCTACAGATATTCCAAGATTGTTAGAAATCGAATCACGATTTAAGGAAGAATCTAAAATTGTGAAACAAAGAAAAAAAGATGTTTTGAATACGAAGGCCACGACGATCCAATATTGAACCAAAATCAAAAATTTACAGTGGATGTGTATTTTTTCGTCTTAGATGTTGCCCTCCAATCAGCAACAGAACGGTTTGAACAACACCAGGAGCATAAAAAGCATTTTGTGTTTCTATATAATATAGCACAACTTAAAGATTTGAATAAGGAGGAATTACTCTCAAGTTGCAACAAATTAGAGACTATTTTAACACACAATGATTCAAAAGATGTGGATGGCAAAGAACTTTATGAAGAAATTGACTTTATCTCAACTCAGCTTAAGAACAGTGTTGGTCCAGTTGAAGTGCTGGATTATATAATTCGTAAGCACGCTCAATGTTTGTATCCAAATTGTTTTGTGGCCCTTCGAATTTTGTTAACTTTACCCATGTCAGTGGCTAGTGCTGAACATAGTTTTTCTAGATTAAAACTGATTAAAATGTATCTGCGCTCGTCCATGACTCAAACACGCCTAACGGATTTGGCAATGCTATCCATTAAACATGATATTGTTTCTTGTTTAGACATTGACGAAATTGTTACCGATTTCGCGTCGACAAAAGCAAGAAAAGTGCTATATACTGTACGTAAATAAAATACGCAATATTTAAACTTTTCCTGAAATCAACAAGTACATGAACATTGCCAGCGACAACTTATATGGTAAGTATGATATTTACATATATCGAAAGATATTATGTTGAGGACGTTTATGTAGTAAAAAACTGAAATTGTGTTATTGAAGAAAATATTCATATTCACCAATTAGGATTAACTATAGTCAAGCACTTAAAAATCTATTACTGTTCTATATTTTAAATGTAATAAAAAAACTGCTTACATGTGGGCGCAACAAATAACATTATTGCTTGTAGCGCAAAACATACTAGAACCGACCCTGCGTAACCTCAAATTAATGGAATTAATGTCACTTTATCTTTATCCGTTTAGTCTTGAGTGGACACTAATGCTACATTTCTCAAAATCCGTAATCAATTCGTGAAACCAGTTTCAACACTTGAAGTTGCTGTTGAAGTGGAATTTTTGGTGTACTATCAGCCGTTTCCAAATGAAAATATAGTAAGAAGCAAGAAACTTATGAACTTTAAACATATTTATCTTCATGTATTCCGAAATTTTAGTAACATTTCTCGTAATTACTGATAAATATGGTTCTTGATTATTAACTTTACCGTAGCATTCCAGTCATTATAGCGTTTAAAGCCTTTGCTAAAAGGAGAAATATATTTCATGACTTAATGCGTTACGATCTGAAAGAATGCTCAAGTTTAAGTACCATCCCACCTACATTTGATTTTTTAATGTTTCACCTGAAGGTAACGCATTGACCAAGAAGCGAGACTTTTTTTAACCTAGAAATTTTGAAGACTGCCGATTCTTGCTATTCCAAGCAAGGTAGGGATTTTAACATGCGGGACAACCCACACACACGAGATCTACGTTTTACCCTTCAACCGAACTAGGGTATATTTTTGTAAAAAATGGTCGCGTAACATATTTCAAGCGGGTCATGTCGGGAATCAAACCCGGAACTTTGAACTTAGTAGTCACACGAACATTCAAACTAACTAATCCTTGGGATCCCCCGTCCAGCTGAAAATCCCTCAATCTTATTATTATTGCCTGTTTATGTTATTATAGTCGTCGTTGATGCCTCACGTACTAATATTTGATATGGCTAGAAACTATAAATAAAATCGAATGGGAATTAGGTTTTAACCTTACGTTATCAGACGTACTTAGAGTTTGTACTATGTATTCGTCTTATAGTCCTAATAGTTGCAGGAATGCACCCTAGAAGAAGAATGATCAGAAAAATAAAATGGAAAACTGCAAAACATAATGAGAAATATAAGCAGCGGAAAGCTATATTAAAGAGAATTATCATAGATCCAAAGCGATAAGCCTGGATGGAACTCTCAAAGGAGGGGAAACTCGAAATCTGGGGCAAACGGTACCAGATAGTG